>CM034600.1:7581813-7629763 GCA_020091685.1 Lutjanus erythropterus | reverse complement strand
GTTTTTAGTCATTTCTGCAGTATTTGCAGAAATTTTCAGCAAGGTTTTACTTCACTGTCACACTGCTATTTGATTACCAAGCAAATATAAAAGAGTGTGTGTGTGTGTGTATGTGTGTGTGTGTGTGTGTGTGTGTGTGTGTGTGCAGCAGGTCTGTGAATTGCTGTTGCACTCACAGGATTTCCTATACTTTGGTTTATTAACAGGAGAAACAACTGGATAACTGGTCACATTCATCTCTTTGCAACACACCTCACACACACACACACACACATTTATATACACACTTGACAAACACAGGTGTGCATGCGAACAGTCATCCGTCATTTTGACAATCAGTTGCTGGTCTCTCATACACACACACACACACACACACACACGCACACACACACACGCACACACATGCAAGCAAAACCCCTGTTGCTAATGTTCCTCCACTTAGACTGTGTTTTCACAAGACTGTAATGGATGAGTCCATTAGTGTTGAGGAGCGGGGTCGGTTATTTTTCACACTCTCACTTGGCTAAAAATGGACCGGCCCTCTCACATTAAAAGGAGCTTTCAACACAGTCATCACTTTACATGATGAAATGGAAGCACGTTCACACACCGGCTCATCCTTTCACTCTTTCAGTTCAGTTCAATACCAAAAAATTGCTGTGATAAAACTGAATGAAATAACATGTGGCCTGCTATATATAATCTACTATGTAAAATGAAAAAAACAAAACAAAAAAACCCCTGAGAAAAACTTAAAATTATGAGCCTGACTCAAACAATTTCAATTTTTTTTCAGTGGTGTGTGTGTGTGTGTGCGTGTGTGTGTGTGTGTGTGTGTGTGTGTGTGTGTGTGTGTGGGGGGGGGTGTGTTATCTAGTGAAGGCAGCTGCCTTGATGAGTTTTCTCAACTTGTTCTTTTCCAGTGTAATTTACAGCATTAAACAAGCCAATGCAAGTAAAATTTAATAGTATAACGTGTAAAAATGAACACTTTTGTAGGAAAATAAGTGGAATTATTTTCCCATCACAGACAAATGACATTTCCTTTCAACATCTGAGTGGTAAGTTAAGAGCAGGTGTTGACAGTGAGGCAAAAGTAATACAAAGGGTGAGTATGCACATGTTAGCGTCAGCATATCTACCTGTAACCTAATCATTTGTCCAGAAATAGGAAACACAAATGTGTGTGTGAGCATGCGTAGATGGAAGTTTGTATATTTCTGGCAGGTTTTCCTCAGATGGAGTGTAATTATTGACAGATGAGGTTATTTATCTAGTTTTCATTTCATTAATGGTCTGGAGACATATGGATGGGGTTTAGGATAAGAAGAAATGAATAGAGAAAAGGATGAGGAGGAACTAGGATGGAAAAATGAGCAACAGAGAAAAAGAAGAGGGAAGAGGAGCATGGAGGAATGTAAGCAGCCTGTTGAGTGAGCTGTTTTTCACCCCTTCCATTTCCCTCTCTGCCTTCTCTAATTACTGCAGCTAAGCCGGTTTCAGCTGTTAATGATTATTGGAGATTAGATAAGAGACAGTGCTTGGCTGCCGATCTGTGTAGACTTAATATTTGGCTTCAGCTGATATGTAAAAAAAGGAAAGGAAATTGCCAGAAGGGATTGGGGCTGGTCTGTGTGTATATATAAGGGGGGATAATGATAGCCTATAGGAAACAGTGGACAAATTACTGAATCACAATTTAGGAGAAGGTTAGAAGAAAAGACAGCTAGAAACAGATTGACGAACAGGAAAGAAGAAGCAGGGAGCAGACAGAAGGAAAGGAAAAGTCTACTTATTGTCTTTTTTAGCAGCTCCTCATGGCAATACTAACCTTTATCATTGTTAAATTGCATGTTGCATGTGCTTTGTCTCTTTTTTTTAACCAAAGTCATCCAAATAATAATTTCCCAATATAAAGTTCTGAAGTACTTAGACCTTTCACTCAGGTAGAAGGAGCTGTAATACAGTTAAAATAGTCCATTACATTTTAAAGTCCTGCCCTGAAAATTTGAGTATAAGTACTGAAATATTACCAGCAAAACACACTTCAAGCTGATTGGTCAACTAAAGTATTTCTAAAGTCTGCTTTCCTTTAATATAGATCACAAACTTACAAACTGTGGAGGAGCAATAAAATAGTTTAAAGCAATTCAATATTCTTAAAAATGTTTTTAAAATGGATATTTTATGTCAAATTATTGTTTTTGGGAAGGGAAGTAAATGTGTAATAAGTTAGATAATGTACAGTGAGGGGGGCTTCATGTTGGGGTCCTGCACCAACCTTTTGGGGTTTGTTTTGCCATAATTACTTAAATAATCAGGGACGTCTCTGAAAAATATCGCCGGCTGGATGGCAGAATATGTTGCTCCAAAGCCTGGATGTACCTTTCAGCACTGGTGCTGCCCGGACGTTGTACTTAAATTTGCTGGACTATTTGCCCACACATCCATGCCTGTGAATGACTGAGCCTTTCAAAGGCGCCCCTTTAATACGTAACCTTGATAATGTCACCTGCTGCCAAATAACCTGTTTACCGGAGGAATCCTCCAAACAGGTGTTTTTGGAGCATTTCCCAACGTTCTCAGTCTTTTGTTGCTCCTGTCCCGACCTTTTTGGGCGTCAAATTCAGAATGAGTGTATATTTACAAAAAACAATAAAGTTTACCAGTTTTGAATATTAAATATTTTGTCTTTGTGCTGTTGTCAAAAGCATTAGGGAATAGTTTCTGTCTGTTTTTATTTGTGTTTCACACACAGCCCAACTTTTTTGGAATCAGTTATATTTTATATCATACATTTTATATGAAAAATGTCAATCTGTGAGGTAACCAGTAACTAGCTTTAAATTGTATGTACTGGAGTAAAAGTACTAATTTATAAAACCAAAAAAATGTTGTGAGTATAACTTAAAACTAGAAATATTCTTAAGTAAAGGTACTTCAAAACTGTGCTGAGAGAGGATGTTCTTATATTCAGATATTGTGTTATAAATGTTCTTCTGTTCAGTTCGTCCATCAAGTCAGTCAACACAATAAAACAAGCAGATGCAGGAAATTACATGTTAACTTAATGAGTAGCTGTGAATCTCTGGATGACAAACTGATGCTCATATTTCTCATCAGCTCTCTGTTTGGTATGCATCCTCTCTGAGTGAGTGCAGTGACTGGGAAGAAAATGTCATGAAGAAATTTGGAGAAGGCAAAGAGTAAAGGTGAGGAGAAGGTGAGGAGCGATGGATGAGACACACTGAGGTGAAAGAAGAAGAGAACAGACGACTGTACGGATGTGACCTCTCCGAGGGAGAGCTGAGCTGCTTTCTGCCACTGGAGGGGTCAAAGGTCAGAGTTCGGCCTTTAGGGAAAAGATCATGCACCGTGTCCTCATGAATCATTATGGCAGCTTATAACTAAGAGTGTGTGTGTGTAGTATTCCCCTATGTGCTTATTAGTGTGTTTGCTCATGAGTGTATGAGTGTGTGTCCAGTTTCTTACTGATGAATGAGAAGCACTTTCCTCTGGAGTTCAGAGGTTAAATTTTTTTCACTGGAAACATTTAGACACTCAAACTTCTTTTAGACACACCTGGGAACACTCCCTCTATACACACACACACACACACACACACACACACACACACACACACACACAGACACACGCAAGGAAAAAGCAGAGTAGGGCACCCTGCTTGCACACCGCCCAGCTGAATAATGTCCTGAACATGAGTGAATCCAGACTGGTTTGTCCATTCAGAGTCGCTCCACCCCACACAGGATGGGACTGCAGGGGCTGATGATCCACTAATCGCCGTGCAGTTCACCAGAATAGCTGTCATGGGACACAGGCAAGGTATGCAGTTCCAGAGATGTGATCAGGATCATAAAAAAGTGGTTGGTGGAAAATCAGGAAAGCAGAAACTGTCACATTAGACACAGTGAATCATCCCACAGAGTTTGCTGGTTATATCTCAGTATTATCACTGACATGCACTGCAAATGCAAAAATGACTCACAAAGCATCATTAGATGATTTCACATTCTGTTATTCTTTTTTCAGTGTCGTACGTTTTTCTCTTACCTGCAGCAGTATACTGCTACCACGCCAGGAAAAGACAAACGGATCAGACTCATGTTATACTGTGATACTTGTCACTAAGCTGATATCAGACTGAATTGTCAGTTTGTGACACCTTTCCATATTAAGTCTGACATTGCGTCCACTATAACTGATTTCTTTAGGGGAGGGGGGGATTCAGGTTTAAGGTTAGACATACTATTCTGATTAAGAGAAGAAACATTCATGCAGTGAACAGAAGGACGCCAAAGATTTTGTTTGTTTTCAGGTCACTGTCAACTAATAACTTTGTCTCCTCTAACAGCATCTGACAGGTGAGGAGTGAAGCGTCTCTAACAGGTATCGACTATGTTAACTGGGACAGGTCTCACCTCCGTCATGTCTCTCACTCTGCTCACTTTAATAATGTATAAATGTCTTCAGTAGTGCAGCATTTCCATGATCTCAATCAAACAAGGCCAGATGAAGAAAAAACAGTGGTGAAATGAGTGCACAAGTAACCAAAAACAAAAGAAAGCTCTTATTAGAGGTGTACAGACATGTCATTATTTGTATCTGTATCTCTATCAATTTCAACCAACAAAATTATCTGACCTGATATTCACTGGCAGTGCAATTGTTGTGCCTACTAAGCATAAAATTAATTATAAACTATATTTCATATGGTACTTTTCATCTGTTTACTCTTTTTTACTTTTAGCCAAACTAAGTTTTATGATCTGATTGAAGCCCATCTCACACTTTAACTGGGGGATCATGAAAAATTAGAAACTGAAAAAACTGTTTTATAACTCCAAAGATTCTGTTTTCCATTGGAAACAGGAACTCTACAGTAAAATGAAACAAGTATAAAATATAGTATATAGCATAAAAATAGTCTTCAGTTGAATAATCATGGTGCATCGTAATAGAAGAAATATCTGCTTCTATCACATTATTTGTGCTTTCCTGAATAACATATTCAGATTCAGGTGCATTTCTAGTTCTAATTTACATTTTTTTTTTTTGGAAAAGTAGCTGTGATAATCTTCAAAATTGAACATACTGAAATACCTTGTTGTGGATTATTCCTATGATCATTTTCTGCATCTGCATTTTTGTAGCCCAAATGTGTAAAACCTACAGTGCAGAATTTCTTCTGGGATATACTTGATGCACAGCTGTATCCCAGCCGTGTTTATACAGGTCAGGTTGATGCTTCAATGCAAAGTCTGTGAGACTCTGTGGAATGTTGGTCTGATGTCCCGTCTGATTCTCTAAAGACATTCTTTGTTCCTGAATATCCATGTCATCTCCATCAGTCCCAACCCCCCCTCCCACACACACACACACACACACACACACACACACACACACACCGTACCAGTAGTCACCTAGGAGAAGATAACAGCGGGCCAATCACTCTGATGGCTGCCAGGTCATCTGTCACTCCTAGAGCGGTGAGGGGAGCTGCTACCTGGGGAGGAAAGAGAGACAAGAGAGAGATTATTAACAAGCATGGGGGAAAATACAGACAGACATTAATGGTATAAGAGAAAAAGTAAAAAGGCATGACAGAGAGATGTAAGCACAAATATCATGTAAATACAACTTCTGGCATAGCACAGAATACATCTGATATGTCAGAGTGAAGAATGAAGTTGGTGCTTGTGACTGAACATAACATGAATAACACTTTAATATTACCTTGTCCATGAGCATGATTTCAACTTGTCACGGCAGATAGATTTTCATCGACTATGGTGGTTGTTTAAAAGTGAAAATAACTCCAGTGATCCCACGCAACTTCACGTCTTAACGTCTTTTGGTATCGTTTTAGTGAGAGATACACCGAAGAATTTATGTACTGTGTTTAAATGAGGGAAAAACACTAAAAACAGCAACATGCTGTATATTCACTCAACAAAAATATAAATACAAATACAGACACTTTTGTTTTTGCTTAGTTGAAGTAAAAGATCTCTGACTTCTACAATGAACATGAGAGGTTTATTTCTGTCCAAATTCGATTCCTTGTTCCTTAAATTAATGTACACACACACACACACACACACATATATTTATATATACACAAATGTTGATGTAAACACGGCATTAAACTGGTCATGAACAGTGTGTGTGGTTTTATCTTTTTAAATAATTTCTGACAAAATTTTCAAAAACTTCCACTACAGTTACTTAAAGGTTTTGATAGTTTTATGAACAAACAGTAATCATCTCCTGAATATGTTGAATTTTTCTGTATGATTTCTGGAAACCTGTATATAAACATCACAGGAAAAAAAAAAAAAAAAGACTTTCTCATGCCTCTCTTCCCCTCTGGTGACCATATGCCGCACCTCATGTTGATTAATCTGGACTGAACAGTTCAAACACGATAGAAACAAGTCAGTCTAAAGTTGAATCTTCCCCTCTTAAACCCCTGGTCATTCATCACTCTTAATCCTTTAAAACCCCCTCTCACCTTAGAGTCAAGACACGAGCAGTAAAACATCACGCGCCACCATATTTCACAGCACAACAACTCTGTGATAGGCTTAGTGCTGTCAGCATCCCGGCTGTGAAACTGTCCAGTTAGTTTGTTCTGCACACGGCCTCAAACAATATTTTTACAAGTAGTCTAAACTTAAACACATTGTAACCTGATGACAGTTCTTTGTTACGGATGATAAACAGATGAATGTAAATGGTGTGAGGATGATGGTTTATATTTTTTGCCACACTATGGATGTACTATTTATTTATTATTTTTTTTTACAACCTGCAGATAATTTATTACCTCAAATCAGCAGCAAAAATGACTAGAATTCTCAAAGATGTCTGATTACCTGTTGCTGTTGTGTTGTTTGTAATATTACACAATGGGAGGCTTGGCAGAAAATATATCAATTTTGCTATTTAAGAATTATTGCATTAAAATAATTGTAAACTCTGGGCTGGAGCACTTCATGAATTTAAACACGCAGTATGTAAATTCTGCCACCAGGGGTCTCGCTCATATTAAAACAGTAACATAAGACGTAGTTTGATGGTGTTGTGGCGTAGCGTGGAATCATTTTAGACAAACACCACTGCTGATGAAAATCTATCTGAAATGGATAATATTATGCTCATGGAGGAGATAATATTGAAGTTTTATTCATGTTATGTTTCCTTCTTCATTCTCTAAAGTATCTGATGTATCCTGTGTTTTCCTGGAAGTTATAGCAAAAAGCAGCTAGCTAGCAACAACTTGTAGCAGACACACCGTTACCTGAAAAAATTATGGATTTCTCTGCATTTGAACATTGTTGGAAACATTTGGGATAACATCTAGCATTGAGATATTTGAGTTACATATTATAAACCTTAACACAAGAAATATCAGGCATCGCTGTATGCCTAAAAGAGCCAACGGCTGAAATTTACCTGCTACAGTTACATAATTTTAAGCTTATTTGAAGTTTAGTTTTATGTGAAACCACTCAGTGAACTACATTTCCCTTGTAACGTTAGCTTACCCGAAGTTTTTTTATCCAGCGACTCCTGCTGCTTCGCTCAGCGTTTGACTCCTGGTGACAACAACCCTGTACAAAAACACACAGCCATCATAGCTTCTTCTTCTTCTTCTTCTTCTTCTTCTTCTTTTAATGCCGACTTGTTACCAGGCAGAGCATTATTCCCACTAACTGTTGGTCCTTCATTGTTCTTACATCCTTGTCACCAGTCCAGTGTTTGCTTCAAAACTGATTTCTCTGAGCTATTTGTGAAGACTGTTTAAAGGTACATATGTAATTCCTTTTCCTTTGTGATTCAGTTCATTCTTTAATAACTGTATTTCATTTGCACATTTGGGGCAGAGGAGAATGACATGATCCACAGTCTCCATCTGATTACAGAAATCACGTGTTCCACTTGGATGTTTCTTGATTAGGTCTAGAGATGACTTTAATTTGATGTGTCCCAGTCTAATCTTTCCAACCTCTCCCCGGTGACCTTCCCTATTCAACTTTCTGCTGGGTCTTTTACAAATACCTTCCTTTGGGCATTGTAGCTTCAGCGGCTAATGTTTACTTTTGCAGAGAGAAAGTCATGATGTCACTTCTGGCTGTGGTCATTCTAATTACATGTCTTAAGTCTTAGAATAAGACAAAATTTCTTGACTTGTAAAATTATCTTTTAAATTGATAAACATCATTAAAATGGGATCAAAAAGTTAGCTCTCATAGTGGTTCACCGTAAGGGGCATGACTTTGGCTCTCTATAATGTTTAATTTTTTTGATTCACTGGCTTTCTCACTAACACCACTTTTCCCGTTTGGCCTCTGTGTCCACTGCTGCGTTCTCTCTCTCTCTCTCTCTCTCTCTCTCTCTCTCTCTCTCGCTCCTCAGGTGCTCAGTGACCTTGTGGTTCCACTTAGAGCTTCAGGCTCAGTAACATGTGGAGCATCCAGTGGGAATTGTAAGGTTCCCTTGTGTAAATCCTCATTTGGACAAACAGCTTTTTCTGTCCGTGGAATTAACATGTGGAACTCTTTACCTGTAGAACTCAAACTGGATCCTGATTTAGATCAATTTAAATTAAAATTGAAACAGTTTTTGAAGAGGAATCAGTCATGTAGTCATGAATAATTTGGTGTTTTTTACTCTATGGTGCTAATTATGTTTTGTAATTTGTATCTTGTAGTGTCCTGTATTTCTCATTGTTTGTAGTTTGCACTGTTACTTGTGTTTTGTTGCTGAGTATTTTGTATCTTAAGGCCCAGCGAGGGACAGGCATTGCATATTATCTTATGCTATAAATGCTACAGTGTGTGGCATTGATTTATGCTACATACTTGTCCCTTTACAAATAAACTTTAAATAAATAAATAAATTTGAAGCACTGCACATTACAAGTTAACTGTACTGACATTTATGTACTTGTTGCCTTACTGTACTTGAGTCAGACTTAAGTTGCAAAATTTGAGGACTCGACAGGACCCAGTTTTTCATTAACCTTATTGCTGCTTTAAGTGTGACAGTTAAGTTATAAAACAGCATAGTGACAGTCGAACAAAGTCATTTAGAACCAGCTGCATCACATGACAAAATGTTCCACCCACAGTTGAAAGTACATATTTACAGATTTAATAACCTCAGTGTGACAGGGCACGTACACACTCACACACACTCTGTAATTTATTAATTTTTTCATTGTTCTGTTATCACTTCCTGCTGTTGTTTGAACATTGTCCAGTGGGGCAATTCAACAGTAATGTTTCTGCTCCACTGTCTATACTCATGGTGTTTAGGTTTCACAAGAATGTTTAAGTTTCTGTACCTCAGTGATAGATCACTTGTTTACAGAGAAATGAACATGAGAAGACAAGAAGTGAATGATTTGTCTTTCTCTTTCTATTTCCTTATTTTCCTAAATTTTGTACAAACATGCCAGAATTACATCTGTGATCCTGCAGGTGCTCAAGGATTTTGGAGGTTGCCACTGTAGACTTCATTAATTTTTAATTATAATTACTTCCAAACAATGATCAATTGAAAAATTCAAATAGATCCTACTACAATTTGCATTTGTATCTTTCTGTATTCTATAATCTTTATAAAATAAATTTTAGAAGAGCTTTTGATTTTCACTTTTTCTGCATATACTAATGTGTTTGCATAACATTTTCCAGTCATTTGTCTCTTATTTTGACATTCACAATTTCCATTTTTTGTGATCAGGCTTGTTCATTCAAATGGTGTTGTCCCAGAGATCAGATTAAGTACTGAGATTAGGTCCTAGATCAACTTTCATTAATAATTAAGCTGCTTGACTAAAGATAAGCACTTCATCAGTAAACGCACATCTTAAAGTGTGTGAAAACTCTGCTGTGCTGAGCTGACGCTCCAAGTCAAACTTTATAAGGCTGTCCCAGAGATAAGATTAAGTACCAAGGTTAGGTACTAGATCAGCTTTCATTAATCAAACCAAAACCATCAACTTTACACATCAAAGTATCAAAGTAAATACATTAGTATTACTCAGCCTGTGAAAATGGTTGTATGTCTTTCTTGGTTTCTGCTTGGAGAATGTGATTTCTTTTATAGAAAAGTGCTTCTGCAAACACACATGGAGTCTGAAAGATGTGGGCAGTGGTATCTTTGCAGTACAAACAAAATTGCATTATAGGATGTGTGAGCAGTTTGGAGCTTGACCCAATAATAAGAGATAAAAGTTGATGTTTTATCGCATTGAGTTTGAATATTCTTCTTTCATTTTTCCTCTTGTCAACTTTATGCTGTTCAATAAAAATCTTTTATTACTTTTGGCAGAAAATTGAGGACAGTTAGCGGATGTAAAGAGATGAGGAGCGAGAAAACTTGTATATCTCATATATATTATTTGTATTGCAAAAGCTATGATGCATTTTACTTGTGTAACCATTGTGTTAACTTCAGTAGCTCTCCAAGAGGAGGGGCAGCTGGTGCTGACTCTAAACAAAAGTGAAAGTGTAGCTGTCAGCTCTGCCAGTAAAAAAGGAAGCACATTTACGAGAGTGAAATGTACATTAGAGATAAACAACTGTGTGAATTACAAATGACTGAAGGATTTTAACTTAACCTGGTAAGACTGCATATTGTGTATCTTTATCACAATCAAGTATCTGATTCAGTAACTTCCTATCATGTTGACCTGCATGTTTATTTTAACTGGAAAACTTGTAGGCCTATATAGCCACGTGTTGCTACATACATATTGTTTGCCTTTGACATTTTGTTTAGATTTTTGATGCTTATTTCTTCTTGTCTTGTATTTATATTCACATGTCTACCTTGTACATTTATAGCATAGCACAGTAGTTGTAGGAATTGATTTAAACAAGCCTTTGTGGTAATATCTGCCAGCCTTTTATTTTTAATCTTAGTAACACAACATTTGATGTCAATCAAGCTACAAATCCAGATCAACATTACGGTCATATTGATGTTAACCACAGACTTTGCCCCGCAATAACTTATGTGGAAGTCATGAGAAATCATGAGACTCTTGAACTGTTTTACACCAAGATTTGCGGGTGTTTTTTTTTTAAGTGGGTATACCTGCTAAATGTAGATGATCAAACCTTTTCCCATTGCCAATAGATTCATTTTCTTAATGCCTTTTATTGATGAGTGCAGGAAAGCTTTGTGTCTGTGCAGGAGAGCAGAGAGAACAAAATCTCTGAGACGGTGTGGCTGCAGACACTCGTGACACTCATTGAGTTCCTTCCTGTGCAGCAGCCGCTCTCAGGGCAGCTCCACTGTCAGCACAGGAAATGCACACAAATTCTTTTTAAATAAAATTATGTAGACACCTGCAGTGGAATCGATTCAAAAGGAACTTAATTATTTTTTCTATTTTTCAGGGTAATTCTACTCTGGTAGGTGACTTGTTGACTGGACTTAAAGGACTGAAGTCCACTTTTGGTGTCGGGTGAAACTATATTTGTATCATGGCATGTTCCCAATAATGAGTTGGTCTGAAAAACAACACCTTGACAGTGTGGAGACAGACTGCTGTAAAGTCTACTGTGTGGTACAAAGAAGGTGATTGGAGCTTTTGTTCCAAAAGCAAGCCCATCTAGAGACCACCATGAGACTTTAGTCAGATGACTCAGCTGCAACTGTCCTCTGGTGAGACACCAAGCTGAATATCAAGGAATTCTCTAACAAAGGAACAAGATACAACCACTATATTCATCATTAATGGAAGGCAGAAAACAGGTCAGACTACTGTAAACCAACATGGAGGAGGAACAGACTGAGGCCACATCAGCTGACAGGTAAGTAGAACTTACACAGGATATGAAAGTCAAATCAGATGAAAAAGGTCATAGCATGTACCATGCTTTCACACCCTACGTGTGTTAGAACAGCAGTTCCTTTGAAATTCACTGATTTTCCTCTGAAACTTTGCTGTTTAAAATGCTGGTGTGACCAGGCTTTTTTTTTTTTTTTTTTTTTTAAATCTTTGTTAAAGATGGCCTGAGAACAACAGACCAGTGTTTCCTGCACCCAGCTTGAAAAAGGGTCCAAAGTTGACCCTCTCAACTTCAGTAAAGGAGAACTGAAGTGAGATAATTTGGTTATACAAAGAAAAATACTGGAAGTTTCACAACAATAAACTCAACAATAACAACTGGAAAATCAAGTTCTGCTGAAACTGTGGGTGTGAATGCTGCATGCTCACACTACACTGCAAGTTTAATTGATTAGGAATGTTTGAATGTTTGTGGAAAGGCTGACGCCACACTGAATAGCTGCCTTTATAATATAATAACATTTGAATTATGTGTAATATTTGAATGATTGTTGCTTTGTAATGTTAGCCACCGCCAACAGGGGATACTCAGATATGTGTCGTGCAGGATGAAGGACTACTCAGGACTAGGGATGACTCCAGGCACCTGCTCTACACACAGTTGAGGCAGGAGTTTGGAGGCAAAAAGACCTGTCAAACTTCTGCCTCTTAATGAAAGGCCGTTAATGCTACAGCCAAAACAAACATGCTGAGTGAGAAGACAAGATGTGGTCATGTAAATTTTATTTCTGTGGACTCAGAAATATGGTCATGGCAGCTTTCGTCCAGCAGTCAATTAACATGGGAGTGAATGGGGCAATTGGCTGGAGTTGTTGTCCTTTTAGGCCTTTGCAAGCCAAAACTACAAATCTGTTTGCTTCTGTAGTCACATATGTGCCGTAGGGATGGCTTTTCCTATGATTTGATGTATAAATTGTGTATGTGTAGTGAACACTGTTGGCATGGGAGCAAGTTTAAGAGAACATTTTCAGATAATTTTACAGCTGCTCTCCACTCTAGTGATGATGTCACCCACTGTAACTGTAATGATTTCACGCAATACACACTAATGTAAAAGCCTGAGAAAGGCTGAAAATTTCATGATTTTAAACTGCTGGTGTATAAAACATAAAAGAGATATTGAAAAATTGAATTAGTCAGTGAAAGTCCAAATTATTGTGAAGGTTTGAAAGTTTGAATGGAGTTTCTATGTGAATTTGTAAAGTAATGGTGAAAGGATGAAGATGAGTGAGTTTCAAGGGTTTTCTAATTGACTTCAATTAATTCAAGTAAAAGTTTAATAGTTTTTAAAGTTTTAGTGGGATTTAAAAGATGAATCATACCTGAAAAGTCAGAAAAATGTGGGACATTTTCCAGTTTGAATGGAATCTCCAGCTGAAAGTATGAATCAGTAATTAACATTTGAAAATAGTGAAATATTTTGAACTTTAAACATTCTGTAATTCATTTTCAATGGGAAAATTTTGACTGTTGAATGGTTTGAATCGGTTGATGTTTGTGGAAATAGTTAGGTGTCAAAGTTTTCGGTGAATGGGATTTAATAGGAATCAGAATTTTAAGGTGTAATATTTCAGAAAATATGAACGTTATGAACAAAAGCCGCTGCAGTAATAATGTCCTGATGGAGGTGAATAGTTTGATGTTTGAATCGGTTGAAATATGTTGAAGTTACTGAATAACAAAAAACAATTTATATGAATTTAAGTAACAGAAGAACACTGTGAATGCTGCACCCAGTAATGTTAAAGACATTAAAAGTGTTGAAATTTGTCATGTGTGTTAAAGCTGGCTTGAGCCCATTACCAAAATGCTCCTTAGTAGAGCTTTAGCCTTAACATAGCCCCTTTCTGGGTTAAAATGCTGGCAGCTTCTAACCAGTTCCTTTGGATGACCTCTAGTGTACTGCTCCAGGAAATACAGTCTGTCACTGCAACTCTCAGTGTTTCTTTCCACACCATTCTCAAAAGCTTTGATAAATGCATAATATTTTAATGGATCACCATCAAAAATTGGGATCTCTCTCTTTGGCAATGATGAGAGGCATTGTTGTTGTATCAAAAGTGTAGTTATTTCATTTTGCTTTCATAATTCCCAGCATATTATTTTGATCCTCATTATTTGATCCAGATCCTGCATTCCATATGTCTCCATTTTGATTTTGAACTGAATGTTGTTTGGGTTCAGTCAGTGACACAGGCTCCGAATGAATGAACTGAGGTACAGTTTTCTCCTTAGGCCTTGCTCCTGGATCCACACAATCATATTTAGTTTCTTTTGTTTCAGCGACATTTGTGGAATAAATGAATTTGCATTAGCATTGAGAGCTTTTGGTTTTGATTTTTTTTCCAGATAAGAGTTCATTCCATCAGAACGCTTGGATATAGAACCCTTCCACTTAGGACGCTCTGAGACCGTAAGACATTTAATTTAGCCATGTGTGCTGCAATGTCTTCATCCAATTTTAGCTGCTCCTTCTTTCTCCTCAGCCGTTCCTCCTGTTCTTCCAGTTCGTGTTTGTCCTTCAGATGTTTCTGTCTTGCCATTAATGCTGCCAAATCAGCCTCAGCTTTAAGACGCAGAAGAAGCAGAAAACAGACTTTCCTCCAGTAGCAGAGTTTTTGCTTCCCACATTTGATACACTGTCACTGGGTTTTATGTTATCTTGCATATCCTCCATCATGATTATGGACATAGCCTCAGTTGGTGCTTGATGTTCATCCTCTGTTGGACAATCAAGCACTCCTTCAGTGACTGCAGCAGGATCTGATTGACCAAGGCTGTTATATTGTTGTGGTTCCTCAGATTCACTTAGCCACTTTTGACATCCTCCTCAAATGTGTTACTGTATTTCATGATGCTGGTGAACCATTCATTTTGTTTGTTTCGTTCATCCTCGGGCAATAAAGGAATCAACACATTATGTGACGTGGTAGCATTTTCACAAAGTTGAATTAAATTCTCCAGATGAGGTTGAACCTGTGAGACATTTTCTTGCTTTTCATAAGTGCTTTCATTTCAGGTATGAGACCTTTTATTTTATTCACAATGATTTTATGTTCATGCTGAAGTTTTTCAATTTTATTTGCCCAGGCTTTGGCTGTGAGTTTAGTTTCTTTTCCACGATCCATTTCAACACCAGCATTTGTTTCACTCATTTTCACACTTTGATTTTTCCTTTCAGTTTGTGCCTTTAAACACATCCGTTTCAAAACTTGCAACAGCACCGTTTATTTGACTCGTTTTCCTTCATTGATTTTTTCCAATATATTGCTTGTTCATTTCAACCAACATCCACAAAAGGAAAGGATATTCATCCAATAATCATCATCCCACAAAGCAACAGAGCAGCAGCAACTTCAGAGCGACAGAGCAGAGGTTCACACATTCACAGCATGGAGATACATTCCGCAGCAGGATGTAACGCAATAATGATGAGGCCGATGCACCTTCGGATTCAATCCTCATTCAATAAAGCAATCGTTCCCAATGAACAAACAGCAGTCAATATGCAAGCCGCATTTCTTCCATTAATACACAGCTTCATGCGCACATCCACAGGTGAGCTTACCTGGCTGTAGTTTGCTTTTCAGCGTCTCCAAATCTGTATAACAGCCAGCGCCTACCTCCGTATTTTATCTCCGATGTTTATGTGATTTAATCCTCTTCCTCTTTTGTCCTCTTGATCCCTTGATCCGTTGCGCTGTCCGATGATGCTTTCTTTAATGCCTTTTTTGTTGACAAAAATGTAGCGACTTCAAAGAACAAAAGAGTCGCTGAGAGGCTGAGGCCGGGCCTTCCACTTTGTATGACGCGCTTAACGAAAAATCACTTAGATACGGAAAATATATTTAACTTTTTATTAACGGAAAAGAATTATCAACTTATGATACTGCACAAACTCACAATCAAAATGATCACAGTGATTAAAGGAAATAGCGGTCAACAAAAATACGCGACCCTGCTCACCCTCTCTCACGCTAGCCACACCCGCACAAAGGAGGTGAGCAGGTGCCATTAACTTAACATCCCCGCCCATCCACTTGACCTACATATTACCTCATTAACAGGATCACGCAAAGGTAAACAATAACAAACACCAGTATCTAAATCAACACACCTAAAAATCCCTTGAAACTCATTTATGGCTCCTACAGGGATTAAAAGTTACTCATAGTGGTTCACCATAAGGAAATGACTTTGGCTCACTATAATGTTTAATTTTTTGATTTTGACTGGCTTTCTGACTAACACCACTTTTCCTGTTTGGCCTGTGTCCAAAACAGCTCTCTTCTCTCTCTCTCTCTCTCTCTCTCTCTCTCTTTCTCTCAAAAATTGTTTGAGACTGTTGACTCATTGTTGTTAGTGCAATTATGGTGATTTGGTCTGCGTAAATTTTACATTCTTACAGGAGTTACAGGTGTAATATAATATAAAAATGGAGCTGTCTTCACAATTATAATAAATAGAGGGTGATTTATAACACTTTCAAAAATTAAAATTTTGGGACTTGAATATTCTATTGAAAAAAGCTACATACAATGAAAACAGCCACAGGTAAATTTTACACATTGTGATTGTGGTGTAAGGGCTTTTTAGCTAAAATAAAAATACAGACTCTTTCTAAGAATACACAACACTGGTTTTCCATGATGTCCATCAGTAGGCAACAGCAGCACTTGGCCACTGGATAGTGGGTGTCTGCAATCATTTGAAGCACAGCACAGCATACAAATTAACTGTAATGTGGTCACTTCAGGCTCATTATGAGTTTGAAGTGACACATTACAGTTAATTTGACTCATTATGAGTTTTTTTCTTTCTCCTTTCTCTCATCTGCACTAAACCTCACAGACCACATCCATAGCTGTTCTCATTCTGCATAGATACACACATTTACAAAATGCACTGTAACCCCTCTTCTTTCAGTTCTGGTTTTCTATATCTAATAAAACAATTTACTAGGTTCAAAACTAATTTAGTTGTTTTAGGAAAAAAATACCTTACAGTTACAGGTAAAAGGTATAGTAGTCAAAACAAATTCTCATATTAACTAACACAACCTTGTATTTTGCCAAACTTTGAGGATGACATACTGTCTGCTTTTGTATTTAAAAATGGCACTGACCGACTTACTGAATGATGTATTGACATTTTACTTGGGCCCCATAGGACAAATGACGTGTGGTGAGAAATGGGATTCAAGTCACTTGACTTGAGTCAGACTTAAGTTGCAAAATTTGAGGACTCATAGAACTCAGTTTTTCATTAACCTTATTGCTGCTTTAAGTGTGACAAAGTTGTTATAAAACAGCATAGTGACAGTTTAACAAAGTCATTTAGAATCAGCTGCATCACATGACAAAATGTTCCACCTACAGTTGAAAGTACATATTTACAGATTTAATAACCTCAGTGTGACAGGGCACGTGACACAGTCACGCACACTCTGTAATTATTCATTTTTCATTGTTCATCACTTCCTGCTGTTGTTTGAACATTGTCCAGGCAATTCAACAGTAATGTTTCTGCTCCAACTGTCATACCATGGTGTTTAGGTTTCACAAGAATGTTTGCTTGTACCTCAGTGATAGATAATCACTTGGTTTACAGAGAAATGAACATGAGAAGACAAGAAGTGAATGATTTGTCTTTCTTCTATTTTTATATTTCTATTTGTACAACACTTCAACACATCACATCCTGCATGTTTCAAGATTTGAGGTTGTCACTGTAGACTCAAATTTTTAACATACATCATTTCAAACAATGATCAATTGAAAATTCAAATAGATCCTAACAACAATTTGCATTTGTATCTTTCTGATTCTATAATCTTTATAAAATAAATTTTAGAAAAGCTTTTGATTTTCACTTTTCTGCATATACTAATGTGTTTGCATAACATTTTCAGTCATTTGTCTCTTATTTTGACATTCACAATTTCCATTTTTGTGCGATCAGGCTTGTTCATTCAAATGGTGTTGTCCCAGAGATCAGATTAAGTACTGAGATTAGGTCCTAGATCAACTTTCATTAATAATTAAGCTGCTTGACTAAAGATAAGCACTCTCATCAGTAAACGCACATCTTAAAGTGTGTGAAAACTCTGCTGTGCTGAGCTGACGCTCCAAGTCAAACTTTATAAGGCTGTCCAGAGATAAGATTAAGTACCAAGGTTAGGTACTAGATCAGTTTTCATTAATCAAACCAAAACCACACACCTTTACACATCAAAGTATCAAAGTAAATACATTAGTATTACTCAGCCTGTGAAAATGGTTGTATGTCTTTCTTGCTTTGCTTGAGATGTGATTTCTTTATAGAAAAGTGCTTCTGCAAACACATGGAGTCTGGAAAGATGGGCAGTGGTATCTTTGGCAGTACAAACAAAATTGCATTATAGGATGTGTGAGCAGTTTCAGCTTGACCCAATAATAAGAGATAAAAGTTGATGTTTTATCGCATTGAGTTTGAATATTCTTTCTTTCATTTTTCCTCTTGTCAACTTTATGCTGTCAATAAAAATTCTCATTATGTTTGGCAGAAAATTAGGACAAAGTTAGCGGATGTAAAGAGATGAGATGTATTATTTGTACTGCAAAGCCATGATGCATTTCCTTGTGCAACCATTGTGTTAACTTGTAGTTTCAAGAGGAGGCAGCTGGTGCTGACTTCCAAATTAAAGTATAGCTGTCAGCTCTGCCAGTAAAGAAGGAAGCATATTCACAAGAGTGAACATACATTAGAGATACATAAACAGGTGTGTGGATTACAAATGACTGAAGGATTTTAACTTAACCTGGTAAGACTGCATATTGTGTATCTTTATCATAATCAGGTATCTGATTCAGTAATTCCTATCATGTTGACTCGCATGTTTATTTTGATTGAAAAGTTGTAGGCCTGTATGGCACATGTCACATACCTATTGTTTGCCTTTGACATTTTGTTTAGATTTTTGATGCTATTTCCTGGTCTTGTATTTATATTCACATGTCTACCTTGTACTTTGTAGCATAGCACAATAGTTGTAGGAAGAACTAATATATAGGATACTGACCATACAGAAATGCTGCTATTTTTAATTAGATAAGTTTGATTTAAATGCTTTGTGGTAATACCTGCCAGCCTTTTATTTTTAATCTTAGTAAATAACCATATTTGATGGTCAATCTGCTTACAAATCAAGATCAACTTTATGGTCATATTGATGTTTATCACAGACTTTGCTCTTTTGTAATAACTCATGTGGAAGTCATGAGAAATCATGAGACTCTCAAACTGTTTTACACCAAAATTTGTAGGTGAACTTTTTTTTTGTAAGTGGTAACCTGCTAAAAATAGATGCTCAAACCTTTTCAATGCCAATAGACTCATTTGCCCAATGTGTTTTACTGATATGTGCAGGAAAGCTTTATGTTCTGTGCAGGAGAGCAGACAGAAACAAAAATCTCTGAGAAGGTCTGGCTGCAAACGCTCGTTGTTGAGTTCTTCAGGTGCAGGTGCTGCTCTCAGGGCAGCTCCACTGTCATCACAGGAAATGCACACAAAAATTTTAATAAAATCATGGAGTCACTTTCAGTGGAATCAATTTTGTTGTTGAATTATATTTCATCAGTCAAGACTGTAAAGTGAACTACTAATTTTTATGAAAAATATATATGTAGTAACATATATATGGGCATCTATGCCATAGACTCTGGATCTTTTATATAAATTAAATCTTAGATAAATGTACTATTTATTTGATTCTATATTGATTCCCTGTCAAAATAGATAAACGTCCATTTTGGCTGGAGACATTAATTAAAATTGACTAATGACTTGCAACACAGTTTCCCTGTGAAACTCAGCAAGTTTTGTGGATTAAAAACTAAACCTGACCTTCAATCTGCATGACGGTGAGTTGATAATAACTGAATTTAATTTCTTGGAGTGAACTATCCTTTAAAATACACGGTAGCTTCCAACATCTATTTTCATCTTGGCTGAACAGTCTTCTGACTTCAACACTGTTGTTTAAACACTGTCACTGGAAATGCTGTTAAACACGTTCAGACTAACACACAAAAAACTCAGACTACATCTCTGCAGCTGCACTATGATCCTGTTCCTCAGAAATATTAAGATAATCTTCAATAATATAGTAGTAAGCATCAGTATGAACAATCACCAAAACTGGTAGAGATCATTGTTTGTTGATCCTACACATTTAAAAGCTTCATACCATTTTTTCTGATCTTACACATTGTGTGCATAAACAATAAACAAACAAATAAACGGACAGTGTGTCTTGTGTGCACAGAGTCACAGTGTTGACCCAATATCCAACTAAGATTTTGATTTTGACAAACAGTAAACTTGATACTGCCTTAATCAGTGAAGAAATGAAATGGGTGTGTGTCTAAGAGGGAAGAGGCAGTGAGAAACTCTGGTTTGAAAGTCTGCCAGTGAGCAGGTTAGGTTCATACAGTCAGTGTGGTAATTGACTCCAGAACTTACCTTATCACTCTCTCTTGAACTGAAACACAGAGTTTTCTCATCTTGGGTTAACATCAGAGTGTTGTTATAGTCATAGTAACTTACAACTTTTATCCAACTAAGATAATTTCATACAGCCAGCAAATTCTTTGGATGCTGTGTATGTAAAGACAATATACATTTTCATCTAACATTACATTGAACAGCCTTTTATTTTATCTTCTTTTGGATGACATATAACCAATCTTTAAGGTCCTGGTCAACATCTTAAGACAAAAAGCAAGCCTATAACTTTGATAAAATCTTTACAAATACTTTTAATAAACCCAAACACACAAAACAGTTATCTTGTTATCCACTGAAATTTTAGAGCGCCACTGTATAGCTACATTTAAAGTGACAAATAGCCTACCCAAGGCATGCTATATCCAGTGATTTACAAATATTGATAAGGCAGATCACCTAGTGATGTCATGAGGTACCTAATGCATGAATGCCAAGTTCCGTCCTCTGGAGGCATGTTTTGGGAATGTGCAAATGTACAAATATTTATTTCTTCCCACAGTGGAGGTGCCCTGATAGTTTAGCCTAAATATGAAGCGACTCCACAAAGATGTTTTTTAAAAGTGTCAGTGTGTTCAGCTCTTAGTGCTTTATAGCTTCCAAAAGAATATCTGTGGTTGGAAGGTTATTTTTTCCTTCGTGACTGTTTGTACTTTCAGGTATCTGCTTTATATTCATGTTTGCTTTAGCTGGAGAGTGTTAAGCTACTGTCGATGAAAACTCAACATTTTCTGGTTTCACTGCTACATAGTAAAATCTCATAGCAAAAGGTGTGACCAACAGAGGTGATAAACCTTCATTAACCTAAAAAAATTAACATGTCTACCCAGATGACATGTTTACATCACTGCCAATCTGAGCAAGAACTGACAAAAACTGTGGGCATTGCAGGGTCATTTGACTTGTCATTCAGCCAATGTCAAAGCCATGATGTTAGTGGGTGTTAGTGGATTTTTGTGCATTGTAAAAGGGGTCTAGACAAATGCTGTGTCCAAATCATCTCACTACTATATGTCCTTTACATAGTGTTTTCCAATTTGTAGAGATGTCTGAATGTGAGAATTTCTATTCCTTCTACTTATAGTGATCTCAAAGTATCCCACAATGCATCATGACAAGTAGTGTACAAATAATGGTCACTAACCAAACAATATATACCATCATGCATTGTGCTGAAAGAAAAACAGTGGCACAAAATAAAGTCCAAAAGTCTTTTTTTCTTCACTATATAGTGTGAGCTCATAAGGCTTTATAGTCCTCTTCATAAAAAATCCCCAGGTAGTTAGGGCAGGAGTATGGAATGTGATTGATTTCACACACAACTCAAGTCTAGGAGACAAGAAACTTCTAGAAGTCAAAAGGAACCAATGATGTTTATTTTTCAGGTAATTCTACTCTGGTTGGTGACTTGTTGGCTGGATTTAAAGGACTGAAGTCCACTTTTGGTATCAGGTGAAACCATATTTGTATTAAAGCATGTTCCCAATAATGAGTTGGTCTGAAGAACAAAAGGACTCTTGACAGTGTGAGACAGACTGCTGTAAAGTCTACTGTCCGCTATAGAGAAGGTGATGGAGCTTTGTTCCAAAGGCAAACCCATCTAGAGACCACTATGGACTTTAGTCAGATGACTCTGCTGCAACTGTCCTCTGGTGAGACACCAAGCTGAATATAAAGGAATTCTCTAACAAAGGAACAAGATACAACCACTGTATTCATGATTAATGGAAAGCAGAAAACAGGTCAGACTACTGTAAACCAACATGGAGGAGGAACAGACTGAGGCCACATCGGCTGATGGTAAGTAGAACTACACAGATATGAAAGTCAAATCAGATGAAAAAAGGTCATAGCATGTACCATGTACACACTTCTTACTTTCACACCCTACCTGTGTTAGAACAGCAGTTCCTTTGAAATTCACTGATTTTTCCTCTGACATTTTGCTGTTTAAAATGCTGGTCTGACCAGGCCCTAAAAGGCTTTTTTTTTTTTTTTAAAATCTATGTTAAAGGTGGCTTGAGCTCAGGGATCAGAGCTCTGCACCCAGCAATGTTTCTGTGAAAAGGACTGGTCCAAGGATGACCCTCTCAACTTCAGTAACAGACAATCAGAGTAAGTTATTTGGATTATATCAAGAGAAATACTGGAAGTTTCACAAATGCTTCTCTTCAGCAATAATAACAATAATGTTAAAGATGTTAAAAGTGCTGAAGCTTGTAATGTGTGTTATAGATGGCCTGGTGAACAACAGACCAGAGCTCCTGCACCTGGGCAATGTTTCCATGAAAGTGACTGGTCCAAGGATGACCCTCTCAACTCTACTAAAGAAGAATCAGAGTAAGTTATTTGGATTATATCAAGAGAATACTGGAAGCTTCACAACAAGAAGCTCAAATGATAATAACAGTAATGTTAAAGATGTTAAAAGTGTTCAAGCTTGTAATGTGTGTTAAAGATGGCCTGAGAACAACAGACCAGAGTCTCCTGCACCCAGACATTAAAAGTGTTAATGAGGATTTGATGTGTGGTGGTTGATAACTCTTTTTGAGACTGAAGAGCAGGATGGAGATGGATATTTCACCAGCAGCACTGTCACTGTTTCACACTTCAGCAGCTTCACAACAACAACATTTCTGGTCCTGCTTTTAACGATGCTGCTGCAAATATTTTAGCATGTAAAGATGTACATATGTTTTTTTAGCAAATTACAAAATACATGAATTAACTTAATTTGTAAACCTTACACCTGTAATTGTAATCGATGTTAAAAGGTGGTTTGAGCCCAGAGGATCAGAGTCTCCCCACCCAGCAATGTTTCTGTGAAAAGGACTGGTCCAAGGATGACCTCTCAATTCTACTAAAGAAGAACTAGAGAAGTTATTTGATTATATCAAGAGAAATACTGAAGCTTTCACAACAAGAAGCTCATCAATAATACAACAATAATGTTAGCATTTGTTAAAAGTGTTAAGCTTGTAATGTGTGTTATAGATGGCTGAGAACAACAGACCAGAGTCTCCTGCACCCAGCAATGTTTCTGTGGAAAAGTGACTGGTCCAAGAATGACCTCTCTCAACTTCAGTACAGACAATCAGAGTAAGTTATTTGGATTATATCAAGAGAATACTAGAAGCCTACAATAAGAAGCTCAACAATATTTGTATGGCTATAATCATGGTTACGTTTGTGTATTTGAATACCTATACTTAAACAGCAGTAAAATGCATCTTACACATTAATGCAGTAATAAGAATTGAAAAACAGCATATAATAGTAATAGTAAAACACTACTACTAGTAGTATAGTGATAATCTATTAGTAAAACACTGACAGGGACCATTTTACTGCACAATTTACTTTGACACTTTCACACTATAACATTGATGATTAATTCAAAGATTAATACACTTAATACTGATATGATGTCACCATCGTAAGGTTTAGAATGCACAACTTTACTTAGTGGAGTATTATAGGTTAGCTTTAAATGGACTCTGAATACCTACAACCTAACTGCACCAATGTGTTACCAGCCAAGCTCCCCTTTCGGAAGGTAATCATGGGTTAATTTTGTATGACAGAGTTTAGTGGGTTTGTTGTGACAGTGAGCCATCAAGTTAGTGGCTGTGACCAGTGTGATTTTTTTTGAGGAAACAAATAACAAGAGAAAATGATCAATCATCTCCCAGACTGGGAGACCTCTGGTTTCAACTGTCTAGAACATGACTTGTAGCTGCTTGCTAGCTAACATTAGCTTTTCACAGTCTGGACCAACTTTGCTGTGAAAACAACAAGAGATGTTGTCTAACATTACACAAAACAGGAACATTTCTATGGCAGCAAACACAAAACACAGCCTTTCTAACTTCTCAGAATATTTTAGGAATTTTACAATTCTAGGTGTCATACCGAGGACCTGGAGTCATTGAGGGATCGCACTAACTTTTAACAGACATAACCGTCTCTTCTAGTCAGAAGATGCAGCTGTCTTCTCCTTTCAGATAAACAAGGGAACAATTTGATAGTGTTATGGCAGCTGAGGTCAGAGAGGTGATTTCTTGACCTTTGAATGAGGATGTAACTGTAATCACTGGATAACACTGACCCGGCTTTGAGCCAGGGTGCTGCTGTGTCTCAGATCTTGTGGATTCAGAATTCCTGTGTTTGGATTGCAAACCAACAGGCTCTATATGCTGCAGATGTGTTGGGACTGAGCTTTTTGGGGCATAGATTCATCATGACCTTATCTGTGAAGATTTAAAATCTATCCCAGAGGACTGAAACTCCAGAATTGAAGGGAACATCAGGACAGAGTGTACTGATTATTTCTTCATTCTCCTTTGCTGACCAAAGTAATTTAGCTGAGAGTTTTGGGGTTCACCCAGGTAACCACAGTGACCAAGTGAAACACGAAAATTTGAATATGACGACATCTGCTCTATCAACACTATAAATATCTATTCATTTATTTTGATAATTTACACTGAGATTTGTTGTTCACAATGTAGTGTTATTTACTGTGTCCTTTGATTTTAACGTGTCAGAAATGCAGAACACCTATCTGTCAACATCAGTATAACGCATATTAGTCAGTGTGGTGAATTTTTCTCAGAGGTGTAGTGTTTTGTGCAGGTGTAAACCTGATCAAACACACCAAGGTAAACCGATGCCAATGAAGACAGAGTCGTAGTAAGTTTGACCATTTACTATATTTACTACAAAATTATTAAGTATCTGTGTTTTTGTTCATTGCATTGTACATAAGAGTAAATAAGCCTGTTTTTAACTAACTTATCAAATCTATTTTTAACAAAATAACTTCTAAATATATTTTTAACATGACTAAAATCATATAAATCAACTTACGGCATTGCTCTGTGATATTTAACTGTGGATTGCTCCAGGAGCATGCAGCACGCTTCTCACAGGACCAGGAAGATACAGAAAGTAACTGAACAGGAAGTGAACTAACAGGATGCAGTGTCACTATGATACAAAAATAAAAACATCATTAGCATCATCATCAGCATTAAACAGCGAGGTAGCAATTCACTTTTTTTATTCAACCAGAAACTAAATTAAATTGTGAACAAGAAAGGAGGAAAGTGAAAGTGAACTTTAAAGAAACTGCCTCTAGGCATCACAGGGGGCTATAGTGAAAATCAGGCAAACATCTCTTGTGGTATTGCACCAGTGTATTTTAATGTACGGAAAGGGCCTTTATTTGTCCTTGCAGAACTAAATGAACATGGTTTATAACCTCAATGGAACTTACTTGGTTAAGGTAAGTTAAGGTATTTCAATTTGTAAATCCTTTATAATAATTATATTCTACAATTTATGCTGAAAGACTGAAGTCAGCAAAAAGTATCATCAATAAGTATGGAGAAACTGATATCACAAACCTTCAGACAATTGAAGAAAATTATGAACACACTAAAACTTATTAGAAAATAATAAGATTTAAGAATAAATAGATAAATTAATTAAAATTTCCATCTGTGGCTTAAAATTTACTTTGACATAAATTCTCCTGAGAGATTTAAATTTCTCAGTGACTTGTGGTTAAATGTCTGACAGGTTCATATAAAATACTACTTTAAGGTGTGTAACACCCACTTTTCTTCACAAACAGCAACTATTTAAAAAGTTTGTAAAGACCAAAAAAAAAAAAAAAAAACACATTCAACTTCACATCTCCAGTAGGGAATGTAACAGCACATTTACTCAAGCACTTCTACCTAAGTCTAATTTCAACATCCATATTATATTACTTATAGTTCCACTACATTGGTTACTTTACTTTTCATACTGATAACAGCTATAATACATATACTTTACTCAAGTAAGGTTTTGAATGCAGGACTTTTACTTGTAGTGCTGCAACACAGTGTGGTATGAAGTAAAGGATCTGAATAGTTTCTCCAGCACAGCTCACCTGAGTTTCACTGTCACTACGTCCTCCTCAGAGTTTATCATCAAGCCTCTGATTGTTGTTGCTTATGATGTCGGCTGATCAGTTCATGTTCTGAATTCTCATCTTCTCTCGTTTCCTCTCAAACACGTTGGAGGGGTAACATGAGCTTTAATGAGAGCATTTAAGTAGGTAGGTGCAAAGACAAATATACTTTTGACTGCCCTACATTTCTAGGAAGGTTGTCGTTACTTGTTACTTTTAGGCCAAGCATAGCTTTGAAGTCAGGTGTTGTTGTGTTTTCTTTGCTAAAATGCAATTGTCCACACACTGTGTTCTTCACAGAAGGAAACCAATCACAGTAACTGGGATTGATGTAAAAGTGGAAATGCGTCATCCAGGTGCACTCCGTAACAAGTGCAAACAAGCTCTCCCTCTGTCATTCAAACACAATATGGTAATGGTGACAACAGGAGCAAGATGACATTAAATCATAATTAGAAAGGTAGCAAGGTAGCAATTGACTTGAATATCCACAGCCAACTGCACATGTGTGTTACCAGCCAAGCCTTCCTCTTTAAGGAAGGTAGCTTCATGGTTACCTGTGTGTGACAGAGTTTAGTGGGTTTGTTGTGACAGCGAGCTAGTTAGTTACCAGCTATGATCCATATGTTTTTTTTTTTGCTGTGGATGAAGACAAATCACAAGAGAAAACGATCAGTCATCTCATTGGTTTCTTACTCTGCACTCCCCAACATGTCTGGGAGACCTTCAGTTTTGGGCTATTTTAATTGTCTTGAGCCTGACTCGTAGCTGCTATTGCTGCTGTACTAGCTAACATTAGTTTTTCACGTTACATAAAACAGGGACTTTTCTGTGGCAGCAAACACAATATAGCCTTTCTGTAACTACTCAATACATATTTTATGCAACATGAGCTTATCTACACACATTATGGCTGACCAAAGAAATGCATTTTGGGAATTCAGCTAGGTAACTATAGCAACCAAGTGAAACACTGAAAAATTTGTTTTTTACACTGTCGCATTATTAATTGTGACCTTTTGGATTTGAACACGTCAGAGATGCAGGACACGTACTTGTCAGCATCACTGTTGACATGAGAAAATAACAAAGCAGAGCAGTGAAGTGTGTGAAATGTATTTCACCTCAAACATGAAGAAGTATACATATCTTTGTCACATTAAATGTATCTTTTTCTATTGACACAAACATCTAATCTAAGTTTAGGGGAAGAACTAAACTGAGGTTTTACGAGAGGTTTGACTTTAATGTTTCTTAATTTTAAGCTAGTTTTGAAGTCTGATGTAAAATAATTTAAAATTAAACCAAGAAAAAGACAATAGGCCTTATCTTACACAAAGCCGTTGCGCTGCTTGCACAGGTGGCTTTGCTATCTTACACTAGCACAGCTGCCATTTTTGCCACTTCTGTAATACTGCAAATGAAATTGCTCCTGGTCTGTGTGGCCATGGATAGGAGCTCTAAAAACGAAGGCAAAACGAAGATGTGGCCAGGTGCAATTGCTATCTTGTGCTCGGCACATTGGAATGAAAACTACTTGTGCCTTAGACCGGCTAAAATCTGCTCGAAGTGCAAAGTCTGTGGCGCAAAAGGCCTGAATGCACAAGATAGCAATTGGCGCGTTTGGCCGAAACACAAGTCTCCACAATCACAAAACACCTTCATTTATGTTCAATCTTTTCCCCACACAGTGTGGATTAGTAAAGTGACCTCTGAACATATTTTTCATAATTTCAAAACAATAAATGTTATGAATGAAAAAAGTCATTACAATTATGTCCTCAATGAGCTGGATTTTTTCATGTTTAAATGGAGTCTCTAGTTGAAAGTATGTCGAAGGAGTTAGATGACAAAGTTTTGTAAAGTCATCTGTTGGTGGATTTTCTATGTAATCTACTGACCTCAGTATATATATCAGCTGAGTCCCAGCTTTAGAGGTTGCCATGGTGACTGATTGGACTCCAGGCACCTGCTCTACACACAGTTGAGGCAGGAGTTTGGAGGCAAAAAGACCTGTCAAACTTCTGCCTCTTAATGAAAGGCCGTTAATGCTACAGCCAAAACAAACATGCTGAGTGAGAAGACAAGATGTGGTCATGTAAATTTTATTTCTGTGGACTCAGAAATATGGTCATGGCAGCTTTCGTCCAGCAGTCAATTAACATGGGAGTGAATGGGGCAATTGGCTGGAGTTGTTGTCCTTTTAGGCCTTTGCAAGCCAAAACTACAAACCTGTTTTCTTCGGTTGTCACATTTGTGCCGTAGGGATGGCTTTTCCTATGATTTGATGTATAAATTGTGTATGTGTAGTGAACACTGTGGGCATGGGAGCGAGTTTAAGAGAACATTTTCAGATAATTTACAGCTGCTCTCCACTCTAGTGGACCAACTAGTGTTGTACTGCTGAACAAACTGTGAAACAAAAAGAAAACTGAACCTCTGTGTGTGAGGATGCTGTACTTTATAGTATGGAGACCACTTTGATAGGAGGTGCTGTATATATGTATAGTATTGTTGTATTATTCTCGTGGCGTTGATGTTGTTGGTTTTGTTAAAAGTTGTTTGTTCTATGAGTGTTTGTTGTATAAGCTGTTGTTTGTCACATCAGTGATGTCTGCTATCTGATGTCTGTTTATGTTATCTGGCGATTGCTGTAAGGCACATGAATTTCTGAAAGGACAAACAAAGCAAAGCAGTCAAATCTCCAAGATGCATTTCATCATTTCACCTCCAACATGAAGTATACTCATCTTTTTCAAAGTAAATGTATCTTTCTGTATTGACACAAACATAAAAAATGTTTTGTCTTTGTTGAAGTCCACAGCAGGTCTTGACGTTGGCCAGCAAACCTTCCAAGGAAAGTGACCACGATAAGGGTGAGCACAACTTGACCAAAGCTTTAGGTACACAGATTAACTTTACAATCAATACATTTTGTAAATGAATTAAAATTAAACATAAAACAAAGTCATACTTATATTTTAAAATATATTCTTATGCCACTTTCATTGTATGTTATAGATGTCATTATATTGTGTAGGAGTGGAATGATTTTGTAATTTCCACATTCTGCTTCCTCTTCTTGTTTCTTTAGGTAAAGAAATAACACACAGACTCATAGCAGGTTTCATAAACCTTACCTGAGCTGTAGTTCATTACAAAGCAATGTGTTTAAACAAAAGTGAACTATTTATTGAAACACCTGTTACTTTAAAGCAGTTACAAGTGATTCTGGAGAAAGACAGTTGATTGTTGGCTCTCATTTCTGGAACGTCAAATTCTGAAGCTTTGGGTTGGCGGCTCAACCTGAGTGGCCTATAAATATTTTTGGTTGGCTATGTTCAGAGTACTTGCTCTTACGATATTAAAAATAAACTGATTCATTCAGCATTTATTCTTCATCATTAATAACGTGTTGAACCTTGTTCTGTTTATTCAGAGACCTCGAAGCGACGACAGAAGCTGATATCAGCCCTAAGAGAAAGATTTCTTAGAGAAAACACGCAACATGAAGACATAAATCATCCTAACCAAAAAAACACAGAACACATCATGAGAGAAGACAGAAGCAGTGAGGCCAGTGATGAAAAGAAAAGTGGACAAACTGTGGCAAAATCAGTGACAAGAGTAAATGCAGTAACTGATATCTTCAAAGATAAAGGAGGAAAACCAATAAGAACTGTGCTGACCATTGGAGTAGCTGATATTGGAAAATCATTCCGTGTGCAGAAATTCATAAAAGAGTGGGCTAAAAGTGACAAAAAGTCAGTTTTAACTTGGCTTGCAGATTCAGCAAAGGGCCTCATGGGCAAAACCAAGGACGATGATGAAGTTATTTTTCCACTTAACTTCTCTGACCTCAATTTGATGAAAGAGAAAAGAGTCACTTTGGTGGGACTCCTCAATCATTTCTTCGAGGAAACAAAGGAATTTGTAATCTCTGACTTTGAAAAGTTCAAAGTTTTATTTGTCTTGGATGGATTGGATGCCTACCAACCTCATCTTGACTTTGACAACATCGACACCTTGACTGATGTCAGAGAACCAGCTTCAGTGGATGTACTACTGACAAACCTCATCAGAGGAAACCTGCTTCCTTCTGCCCAGCTCTGGATAACCTCCCGACCTTCAGCTGCCAATGTGTTGCCTGACACATGTGTGGACAGGACAACAGAAATACGATGTAAGTTTATGGATGTAATAAAAGTCAGATTATCCTTACTGACAGTTACAAGTTAATGTAGTTAATGGAGCACTTTAATGTTTCTGATTTGTGTTTCAATGTTCTCTTATTAAAAAATAATAAAAGAAAGCAGTGCGGCAAAAGTAGAGTTGAGTAAGAAGAGCTTTCTAATCCAACAAACCTTATGTGACCATGATAAGGGTGAGCACAGCTTGACCAAAGGTTTAGGTACTCAAACAAGGAGCAACACAGATTAACTTTACAATCAATACATTTTGTAAAATTAAAATTAAACACAAAACAAAGTCATACTTATATTTCAAAATATATTCTTATGCCATTTTCATTATATATTATAGATGTCATTATATTGTGTAGGAGTGGAAGCATTTTGTCATTATTGTATTCTGCTTCCTCTTATTGTTTCTTTAGGTAAAGAAATACACAGACTCAAGACAGACCTGAAGAAGACGATCCTCAATCAGCATGAGGCTGAATTGAAAAAACATGAAAATGACACAGAACTCTACAACATAGAGGGGAAAAAGAAATACAAATTAGAAACCTATGATGCATTATTTCAGAAGTCAAAGAACAATGAAGCACGGACAGTGCTAATGACGGGAGTTGCTGGTGTTGGTAAAACATTCCAGACAAGGAGGTTCATGGTCGACTGGGCCAAAGGAAAATCCAACAAAAACATTGACTTCATAGTGTCATTTGATTTCACTGAGCTGAATTCAAGAGACAAAGTTCAAAGCATGAAAGATCTGCTTCGTCATAAACTCAATGACAATAAACATCCAGGAGATTACAAGTACGATGACTGTAAAGTAGCTTTTGTCCTTGATGGTTTGGAAAGATGTGAACTTCCTCTGGACTTTAAGAAGAACAAGAAGCTGACTGATATAGAAGAGGCAGCCTCGATGGATGTGCTGCTAACAAACCTCATCAAGGGGAATTTGCTTCCGTCTGCTGTTCTCTGGATCATCTCTCAACCTTCAGGAGCTGATAAGATTCCCAAAAACTATATTCAGAAAGTGACAGAATGTCAAGGTAAGAAACAATGACAAGAACATATTTTCATATTTTCACTCATATTCTGTCTTGTGTGATATGTGTAATTCTTTCTGTTAGATTGAGCAATTTATGGCGAATAACAAAATTACTGAAAATCTTTTACAAACTTTACCAAGTTTCATTTCAGTGCAAATTCATACTTCTATTTAGTTACTCTCATGCAATTTTATTGTCTTGGCTTTAACTGCACATATAACACAATCCATCATATGACACTGTATTTTATACCTCTGTGATTATATCTTTTAGGAGTGCAAAAAATTTTTCAATTTCTGCACTTTGCTTTCATTGTAATGTCTTTATGATTTCTTTAAACAAAGATTTCAAAGATGAACTCATGGCAGACCTGAAGAGGACAATCACCAAGCAGTATGAAGAAGAACTGAGAAAAAATGAAAATGACACCGAACTCTACGAGATAGAAGGAAAGAAGGAAGGCAAATTACAAACCTATGATGCATTATTTCAGAAGCCAGAGAAAACTGAAGCACGGACAGTGCTAATGACAGGAGTTGCTGGTGTTGGTAAAACATTTCAGACAAGGAGGTTCATGGTCGACTGGGCCAAAGGAAAATCCAACAAAAACATTGACTTTATAGTGTCATTTGATTTCACTGAGCTGAATTCAAGACGAGGCAAAGTTCAAAACATGAAAGATCTGCTTCGTCATAAACTCAATGACAATAAACATAGAAGAGCTTACAATTACAACATGAGTAAAGTAGCTTTTGTCCTTGATGGTCTGGAAACATGTAAATTTCCTCTGGACTTTGAGAACAACGTAGAGCTGACTGATATAGAAGAGGCAGCCTCGATGGATGTGCTGCTAACAAACCTCATCAAGGGGAATTTGCTTCCCTCTGCTGTTCTCTGGATCATCTCTCAACCTTCAGGAGCTGATAAGATTCCTCCTGGATATATTCACAAAGAAACAGGATGTCAAGGTAAGAGACAGTAACAGGAACATATTTTTAGATCATATCTTATTATATTGTGTGATCTGTCATTGTTTATGGAATTTGATGCACAACAAATCACTGTATTCTGTAAAAGGTTTCATAAACTTTACTGAGCTGCAGTTCATTACAAAGTAATGTGTTTAAACAAAAGTGAACTATTGAAACACCTGTTACTTTAAAGCAGTTACAAGTGATTCTGGAGAAAGAAAGTTGATTGTTGGCTCTCACTTCTGGAACATCAAATTCTGAAGCTTTGGGTTGGCGGCTCAACCTGAGTGGCCTATAAATACTCTTGGTTGGCTATGTTCAGAATATTTGCTCTTATCCTTTCTTCTTCTTCTTATTTTTATTATTATTATTCATGCTGCATTTATTCTTCATCATTAATAACGTGTTGAATCTTGTTCTGTTTATTCAGAGACCTCGAAGCGACGACAGAAGCTGATATCAGCCCTAAGAGAAAGATTTCTTAGAGAAAACACGCAACAAGAAGACATAAATCATCCTAACCAAAAAGACACAGAACACATCATGAGAGAAGACAGAAGCAGTGAGGTCAGTGATGAAAAGAAAAGTGGACAAACTGTGGCAAAATCAGTGACACAACTATCTGATATCTTCAAAGATAAAGGAGGAAAACCAATAAGAACTGTGTTGACTATTGGAGTAGCTGATATTGGAAAATCATTCCGTGTGCAGAAATTCATAAAAGAGTGGGCTGAAAGTGACAAAAAGTCAGTTTTAACTTGGCTTGCAGATTCAGCAAAGTCCCTCTGGGGCCAAACCAAGAATGATGAAATTATTTTTCCACTTAACTTCTCTGACCTCAATTCGATGAAAGAGAAAAGAGTCAGTTTGGTGGGACTCCTCAATCATTTCTTCAAGGAAACAAAGGAATTTGTAATCTCTGACTTTGAAAAGTTCAAAGTTGTATTTGTCTTGGATGGTTTGGATGCCTACCAACCTCATCTTGACTTTGATGACGGCGACACCTTGACTGATGTCAGAGAACCAGCTTCAGTGGATGTACTACTGACAAACCTCATCAGAAGAAACCTGCTTCCTTCTGCCCGGCTCTGGATAACCTCCCGACCTTCAGCTGCCAATGTGTTGCCTGATACATGTGTGGACAGGACAACAAAAATACGATGTAAGTTTATGGATGTCAATGCAGGCTTTTAGGAGAATCTGTATAAATAAGAGTGCAATTAGTTTCAATCTTGAAACCTTTTCAAATTAGATTTCAAGCTTTCAAACACTGACATTAAACCTTCCAGATTTTTTTTTTTTTCTGTTTTGAAATATGAGGTGACATTCATTCTATGATCCTGCATCACCAGGACCCATGTAGGGAAATCAAATCGTCCTGACAATTACAAGTTAATGCAGCACTTTAATGTTTCTTATTAGTGTATTAATGTTCTCTGATCTCACAAAGAGCTCATGAAACAATAACCATTTTAATCACTAATCAGATTAAATTATAGCACACCTGTGTGTAAAGGAAACCTCACTTAACTGCTGTGGCTCGTATGCGAGTGGTGTCCACATAAAGACAGCATTGCTGCTGTAGCTCTGCTACTGACAGCCCTCTATCTTTCTACACTGAGTTTGCAGAAAGGTTGTGAAGAATAATAAGAAGAGAATAATCAGAGAGCAATGTTTTTTCCCCCTCCTTCAAAGAGGGAGTGATAGAGAAAGAAAGAAAAAGAGAAAATGCTTAAGCAAAATACTGCCCTTCACTAGATTTCTTCATGTCTGTGGTATGACTGTGTATCTCTGTCATACACTTTTTAGTTACCTTCATGAACTGACAGCACATGGAGCAGGGTACAATGCTTTAAACTAGGGATGTTCCTGGCGATTAATTTCCCTGTCGATTAAATGCAAAATTTAATTTAGTCTAGTTGACTAGTCTAACACTAAGAAAACACTCAGAAAGCAGTTAAAATTTAGCAGAAATTATTCATTTATAATGTTAAACACTGTCTGAAAAAAATACTGTGTGTATTAAGAGCCATTTGAAGCCGTTAATCACAGTCTACAATCGCCAAATTGTACATTTAAATGCCGCTGAAATGTGTGCTACTTTGCGCTGTGCAATATAAACCTTACACATTAATGCACAAAACATTACAACAGCTCACTAAACGCTTCACCTTTTCAGACCGAAGAGGGTCACAGTGTCTGCAGGTAAAGGACCCAGAGCTAACATTAGCTGCCAGCCTGACACACAGTGTGGCTAATGTTAGCAGTGCTAGCAGCAGCAGCAGCAGCAGCTCTGCTTGCAGGTTTGTGTCTGTGTCTGTGCTTAATATGAGCACGTTTCTCCAGTCAAGTATATATATCAACTTATTCTGTCACAGTCTACATTCATCTGTCCGACTTTGCTGATATAAACATTCCAGGTTGCCAGGGCGATCGGGGCATATGTGCTGGGCGAGAGGGGCTGACAGTGCCGCAGCCCCGACTAGTGGTGGGCGGCTGCATAAAATCTTAGAGGCAACAAATAACTGGTATCGTGCCTGAATGAAATATTGATAAATATTTTAAACGACTAGTATTTCTGGTGCCGACTAGAGTGGGTGGGGACGTTTAATCATATAGTTCACTAATCGCGCACATCCCTACTTTAAACAGGCTTAGACCAATTAATCCAATACCCATGCTTATATGCATATGTGTTCTGAAATGATGTGCATAAATATATACATCACATGGCATTGCTCTGGTGACACGGTGAACTTTGATGTTAAGCCATAACAAAGGAAGTTGGTGTAACTTCAATGTACATTGTCCATTCTACTCCAAATTCACGTTTGTGACAAGAGTCTTGGGCTAAAGACATTCATATGCCATTCAGGAGTCACATTCATAGTGACTGCACCACCTGCTGGGAACAGGAAGTAAGCCTCCTGTGACAATCATCATTTTTTTACATTAAATTTTCAGTGTTGTCTGCACTTGATATACTGGAACATGGACAGTGGGTGTTCTGTAGCAACACCTAGTGGAGACAGAAAGTGACATTTAACTCTTTCCTGCAGTGTCCAAAGTTTGAAAATCCATAGCCTTGTTGACAGGTGTGTACCCAGCTTCTACATCTGGGTCTGGCTGCAGTTTATGCTGCAAAATAGCAACACTACAAAACTTATTTTGGTTTGTGTCAATGTGTTTGAGAGACAGATGGGGGAAAGAGACTGCATTAAGCTTTGGCCCATCAAGTACACTCTGCAGAGAGAGAGAGAGAGGTGCAAGAAAGATGGTGAATCAGAGAAATAAAACATTATTTTGTGATAGTTTGACAGAGGTTACAGATGAGGACAAAATTATTAGCCCCCCATGACAATTTCATTTTTTAAAGTATTTCCCAAGTGCTGTTAAACAGAGCAAGGAATTTTTAACACAGCTTTTCCCAACATCCTTGCTTACATTATTTTACTTTGCACACACAAACAAAATAATTTCACAAAAACCAAAAACTACCAGGGTCAAAATTGTTAGCCCCCTGATGCTAATAGTCAATTGTGTATTCTTTTTGCTGGATAACAGCCTGCAGTCGTTTGTAGTTTTCAGCAAGTCTCAGACACATCTCCTGAGGAATCCCAGACCTTTTTTTTTGGGTGAATCTCTCAAGCTCCTCCAGATTTGATGATCTTCTGGCATGGACCTTGGTCTTCAGTTCACCCACAGATTTTCAATGGGATTCAAGTCAGGGCTTTGTGCAGGCCAGTCAGTAACATTCACTTTGGCCTTCTGGAGGTAGTTCTTCACCAGGAGTGACATATATTTTGGGTCGTAGTCGTGTTGGAAGACAAAGTGACATAGTAGTCAGACCCAGTTTTGCTGCTGATTGCTTGAGGTTTTCTTTCAAAATCATCACATATCCTTCTTTCTTGATAATTCCTTCCACCTTGACGAGATTCCCAGTTCCAGATGCACTGAAGCATCCCCACAGCATAATACCCCCACCACTGTGTTTCACTGTGGGGACAGTGTTCTTTGGGTTATACACCTCTCCCTTCTTTCTCCAAACATAAGCAATGTCTCTATGGCCAAAGAGTTCTAGTTTCATCTCATCTGACCAAAGGACACACTTCCAGTATGCATAATCTTTCTCCAGGTTGTCGTTAGCATACTTCAGTCTGGCTTTTTTTAATTTGTTTTTTTCTGAAATAATTCTGTTATTGTGTGCAATAACCCCCAAGGATAAATTACAGCATCACGATATATTACTTATTCACCTTCTTACTTTCTTTACTTTCTTGCTTATTTTTGATGGTGTAGTCCTGCTTGCTTTTAAAGGAGAAGTGTGTGATTTCCAGTGGCATCTAGCATTCAAACCTTAGATTGCAACTAAGAGGATTTACCCCGACACTGCCCCTCTCTCACCAAGAGTACGGTGGCCGTCAGCGGACAAAATGGCGAGTGAAAGCTATCTCACAACAAACTACAATTATGTGTGTAGGATGAATTACCTGTCCAGCAGAAAACAGGCAACCTCAGCGTCACTGTGAAAACGTTTGTCCTCCATCAGCGATTTCCTTTGTGTAAACGCTATGCCGATGTTGATTCGTGTTTTTGCCGTTTCCTGTCATGCTTGCGTTTACTTTCTTCGCGTCTCCGCTTCTTGGATGACGGGGATTCACTGTCCGCTGCTTTTTGTTCTGGTACAGCGTATGTATGATCTTCCATTTGTCAAAACTGTGCCAGTCAAGGTTCACAACGCTAAATGGTCTGCCAGCAATCAACCGCGTCTATCCTCCCCGTCTACTTCCGTGTTTATGATGCAGCGTCTACGTAAGGTCACCATGGGCTTCCCAAGACTCACTGTTAGTGCAGTTTGTCCGCTCTGCGCTGCCGTAAACGGCGCAGGATGATGATCTCCATAAGTCGACCCGACTGTATGTAACTATAAATGGCTATTTCTAAAGTAACGGGAACATATAGATTATGAGTTTACGTTGATTGATAATAATAAATAACATACTTATATATAATATATCTCATTTATGTAAAAAAATTCCTGTAATTATTACACACTGGTCCTTTAATTGGCCAATGTGCACACATCTACCGTATTTTCCGCACTATAAGGCGCACCTAAAAGCCTTTAATTTTCTCAAAAACCGACAGTGCGCCTTATAATCCGATGCGCCTTATATATGGATCAATATTGGTTAATTATGGTTACCGTAGTCAGGGGGCGTCGCTGAAGTAACAGCGGTAAAAACGGTAAAGGGGAATTCCAGTCCCACACCACTTGTGTGTGTATAAAGACCCCAAAATGGCACATTTCAAGAGACACGCTTACGACGCAGAGTTCAAACTCAAGGCTATCAGTCACGCAGAAGAACATGGGAATAGAGCAGCAGCGAGAGAATTCAACAACTGACTGACTTATTTGGGCCCCGTTTCCCAGAGCCTTCGTAGCGCTACGTGCATCGTAAGTTGTATTTTAAGGTCTCCCTTAAGGTTGTCCCAACTCTGGGAAACAGCCCGTAACCTTAAGGGAGACCTTAAAATACAACTTACGACGCATGTAGCGCTATGAAGGCCCTGGGAAACGGGACCCTGGATCCATCTAGTGGATGCATAACGCAACCCCAGCCACTACAGTAGTTTCTATTCTATGCGCCTTATAATGCGGTGCGCCCTATATATGAAAACTGTTTTAAAATAGGCCATTCATTGAAGGTGCGCCTTATAATCCGATGCGCCTTATAGTGCGGAAAATACGGTAAACAAACCCAATGGCAAAGCAAAACCTTTATTGTTGAGATTTAATACACAGCACTGTGATTCTACCCCAAATATTTAATCACAACTGTTGGTTCATTTCTGCCCACAGTAACTTTGATTTTTTTTTTCCAGGTAAACCTGATATCGCAAGTCAACAGAAACTCAAAACTCAGCTGGAGGAGGAATTTAAACATGTGTCTGAGGGAATCGATAAGCAGAAAACTTCTGCTCGTCTGAATGACATCTACACAGATCTCTACATCATAGAGGGTGACAGGGGAGAGGTCAATGAACAACATGAGACCAGACAAGTTCAAGATGCAAAGTTCAAACCACTGACACAAGAAACATCAATTAAATATCATGACATCTTCAAACCAGCATCAGGAGAGAATATACCCATTAGAACTGTGCTAACAATCGGAGTGGCAGGCATTGGAAAGTCATTTACTACAATGAAGTACATGCTGGACTGGGCTGAGGGCAACGCCAACAAAGACATATTTTATATGTTTCCACTTTCTTTCCGGGAGCTGAATTTGAGAAAAGACAAAGAGCACAGCTTGGAGGAACTTATTAATAGTTTTTTTCCAGTTATGGGAACATCAGAAATAACAGACTACGACAAGTACAAAATTCTGATAGTCCTGGATGGTTTTGATGAATGTCGTCTTAATCTTGACTTCAAGGAAAGTAACAGCTGCAAAGATATGACAAAGCAAACCTCAGTGAATGCTCTGCTGACAAACCTCATCCAAGGAAATCTGCTTCCTAAAGCGCAAATCTGGATCACCTCCCGACCTGCAGCATCTAACCATATCCCTGCTGGTGATGTTGACCGGGTTACAGAGGTGCGGGGATTCAATGATGACCAGAAGGAGGAGTACTTCAGGAAGAGATTCAGTGACAAAGATCTGGCTGAGGAAATCTTGTCACATGTCAAGAAATCAAGGAGCCTTTACATCATGTGTCATGTCCCTGTCTTCTGTTGGATCACATCAACAGTTCTGGAAGACTTTGTGAACAGAGAAAAAGAGGTGACGATGCCCAAGACTCTGACTGACATGTATATATACTTCCTTCTGTTGCAGTGCAGACAGGCTAATGTGAAGTATAGTGAAGATGAGACAGAGAGAGAGAGTTCTGAGACAGATTCATGCTGGAATGAAAGGAACCAGGAGACAGTCATATCCCTGGGGAAACTGGCCTTCAAGGGGCTCAAAGAAGCAAACCTTCTCTTTACTGAAGAAAACCTGGAAGAGTGCGGTGTTGACATCACAAATGCTGCAGTCTTCTCAGGATTATTCACTCAGATTAAACGAGAAGGCCCTGGGATGTCCGAACAGAAATTGTTCTGCTTTGTCCATCTGAGCATTCAAGAGTTCTTGGCAGCCTTTTATGTCTTTCACACATTCAATAACACAAGTGAAAATCTTCTTAGCAAATCTGCTTCAACAGTTGTAGACTTACCTGCAGAATTCTACAAGACAGCAGTGGACAAGGCTCTTGATAGCCAAAATGGAGACTGGGATCTGTTTCTCCGCTTTCTGCTTGGCCTCTCTCTGGACACTAATCAAAATCTGCTGCAAGAGCTGCTCAAAAACACAGAAAATAACAAGGAGACCAACAAGGCAACGATTGAGTACATCAAAGAAAAGATTAGGGAAGAAAACAGTGATGCAGATAAAAACTGCAATCTTTTCCACTGTCTGAATGAGCTGAATGACCACTCTCTTGTGGAAGAAGTCAAGAAGTACCTGAAGTCAGAAACAGTCCCATTTGAAAATTTCACTGCCTCCCAGTGGTCAGCTCTGACTTTTGTGCTGCTGACATCAGATGAGAAGCTTGATGTGTTTGATCTGAAAAAATACATGAAATCAGAGGAAGTTCTTCTGGGAATGTTGCCGGTGGTCAAAGTCTCCAAAACTGCTTTGTAAGTATTTTTTAAAAATGATGCTCTTGCATATTTTTTTTTTTTGCATATATGATTTTGTTATCTTGCTATTCTATCTATTTATTTCAAATCTGAATCGTGTTTATCTTTCCATGGTGAATAGCCACAGTGGGCTATAAGTTCAGTTTGGGCAATTTAAATGAGACCAGCAAAAAACAGCTTCATTCAGGCACCTTGTGTGTCTACCTATTTAGCTAAGGCAAACTACAGGCTGGGTCCATGTTTTATCAATATGCATTGTGTAATGTGCCATAAGTTGGTTAAGTCTTCCAGTGAAAGCCCAGTTTTAATAAGATGACCTATCATTGTGTCCTGTAGTAGGTGTCCTATTGCCAATCTGTGTACAAATAATATAACTTTAAACTTTAAAACTGCAGGTAGTGCATATGCCAAAGTCCAATTGTACATGCAAGTGATACGTCAGTCCTTTAACCTCTTTGGAGAGCAGATAAATTGTCAGGTTGCCTTTGTTGTCATCCATAGTAAGGAAATCTTTGTTGTCATAGTAATAAAAATAAACACATGATAACATTATGAAAAGTTCAAGGTTTGGTTTGGGCAACAGAACTACTTGGGTAAGTTCAGAAAAGTGTTGTTCTCAAGAATCTGTAAATGATCAACAGACAGTACTGCACAGTGTTGAGTCTTGTCTGGTATGATAGTACAACTGTAGTGGTAGTTATTGTAGGCCTACTATGTTGTGGTCTAACATCTTGTGGCTGAAAAGTACAGTTATATTCTAGATAAGCACATAGTTGCCTGTCAATAGAATTTCAAGGATCTATCCAGGGGTGAGATTTTAGATATTGGACAATAACTGTTCATGTTTTCAGTGGGTTGTGGCTGAGGACAGATCAGGTAGACACTGACTGCTTCAACTTATTGTTGAATTAAGTCAATGTCAGGTACAAAAGGTAGAAAGTGACCTCCAAACAAATCCATGTAAACAAGTGAGATGCGTTTTTTTCTGGATAAAAAGCAGCATAATGTTTATTTATGAACCAATTTCAGTGATTTATTCTATATTTAAGGGTTCATCGTCTACATGGAAAAAGTTATAAAACAAACAAACTCTTTCTTCCTCCACGTAGATCTTGAACCCTTGAAAATAATTGGACCAAAGTAGTCAATGAAGGAAAGGGAGAATGAGCTATGAGAGAGTGTCCAGTTAGTAGGGGGAGCTCTTGCTCATCGAAGGCCTCAAACTTGTTATTTAGCTGAAGGGATCACGATTTTGCACAGCAATCTGCTGTAACACAGCAGATGTTTCTGATTTTTAATTACAAATATTTTCACAGGCTGAGTTGGTGTGAGCTCTCGGAAAAATCCTGCAAAGGTCTGTCGTCTTCAGTCCTCAGCTCCGCCTCGTCTAATCTCACAGAGCTGGACCTGAGTCATAATGACCTGCTGGACTCAGGTGTGGAGATGCTTGCTGAAGGCGTAAAGAGTTTACACTGTAAACTGGAGATTCTCAAGTAAGTGTACATTACATTTACAGTTATTTACTGTACTCAATACTGCACTTTGTACTGCACTTTATTCCAGAGTGCAAAAAAAAAAGTAACTTGAGTAGCGAAGCTAGCGAAGTTTTGGTAAAATAAATTCATGTCTTCAGAGCACAGAATACAAACTCCCATTTAAGTAATCACCTATGGAGGTAAAATACTCCTGTTCACAAGAAGGTGCAAAAAGCAGGAACAGTTACTTAAGAGAGAAGTCCTGATCTCATGTCCAGCTTCCCACTAATTTTGTCTAACTCATTAAGGATTTCTTTCATCTGTCTTTCTGAAAAAAATGAAACATGTTGCTGGAGTTGAGGGACCGTAAGATAAATTGACACTTTGCTATAGCCTGTCAGACTTAACATTTCAGTTTCTATGTTGAATCTGCCAGTGAGAGACTGGAAAGCTTGACAGGTGTAACAACAATAACTAAGGAGGGCAGGGCTTGGTGAATTGTCAGATGGCATATATTCCAGTCTCTTACAATTAGAAGCAGAAAACTTGCCAAGCTGGTGACTTTCAACTTGTTATGGTCTAGGGATTGAATGTTTACAAAAAAAAACATTATTGGATTACAGTTGGTACAAAAAATACCCTTGCTTATATATGAAGAGAATCTGTACTCTGTTTTCACTTTAGGTCTCTATAAAACATAATGTGCACAATAATGACAACAGATTTTTCTTTATTAAAAAAAAGTGAGGTAGAATACAGTTTATCAAAGTATAATATTTAATCATCAAACTTTTACAAAATTGCCATGAAAAAGAAATGTAATCTGACGACAAATGTCCATAAAATAATTTAACACAATACTTGAAAAAAAGATTAAATAAGCTTTCTGAATTGGAAAATCAGCTATATTACACTCCAGAGAACCATTATAACACCACAGTATGTTACCATGTAATCAGTGGTGGACAAAGTACTCAACCCCAGTACTTCAGTCAAAGTATAGATACTCCTGGTCAAATATTACTCAACTACAAGTGAAAGTTGCTCAGTTACAATTTTACTTGAGTTAAAGTACTAGAGTACTTGATTTTAAAAATACTTAAGTAATCAAAAGTACATGTTTTTAAAAATACTTAAGTATTCAAAAGTACAAATTACAAAGTACATTTTCTAATATCAATACATGCTGTATTGTTTTCATGATGCATTTACAGAAGCTTGAAACTCTGAAACCATCTAATGATGCTCTGACCTGCTTGTAGAACCACTCTGCTACACAAAACCTATAGAAACACCTATAAAAACTTCAACATAGAAATACAATCAAAAAAGGACAGCTGTTGTCATTTTCTGATGTAACTGTATTAAAATCACATCATAAAATTAGATTGAAGATAACTGTAAGGAGTTCTTTAAGTCTGTTAAATAACTCAGATTTCTTTCTGTCTTCAGAGGCAGTATATACATGAATTATGTGGTATTTTTCACCCCGATAAAAACAATCCAACTTTAAAAGCTACCTGGAACAATGAATAATTTTAATAACAACTTGAGATTTAATTTTGTCTTTCTCCTGCCGTCACCATTACCGCTTTTTGTTTGAATGAAAGAGGGAGAGTTTGCTTGTTCTTGTTACAGAGCGCCTGGACGTATTTCTGCTTTTACATCAGTCCCATTTGAGAGGAGCTACTGTGATTGGTTTCTTTCTGTGAGGAACACAGCATGTGACCAACTGCATTTTAGAAAAGAAAAAACAGCAACAGCTGACTACAAATCTGTGCTCAGTCGAAAAGTAACAACAACCTTCCTAGAAATGTAGTGGAGTCAAAAGTACAATATTTGTCTTTGAAATGTAGTGGAGTGAAAGTAATAAGTTTCCAACAAAACAAATACTCAAGTAAAGTACAGATACTCAAAAAATGTACTTAAGTACAGTACTCAAGTAAATGTACTTCGTTACTGTCCACCACTGCATGTAATTAATAGGGGTGTAACGATTCACTCATGCATCTGATGAATTTGACTTCAATGTGTTAGATACAAGTGCATCGGTTCAGACGGCCTACATTGGTGAAAAGCTGAACATGATTCTGAAGCAAATTGATGCAGCACTAGCGTATTGATGCATCTCATTAGGATGCTCATATGTTTAATTTTTGGCATCAGGGAGCTGCCACTGTAAGTTTCTTCACTTTTCTCTCTCATCCTGTCTCTGCCTGCATCGCTCTTGCACGACACCTGCTGCTGTGATCATACAAAACAAGCGCTCCCCCCTACCTCTCCTGTGTTTCCTCTTCACTTCATCAAAACAGACAGTGCTGAAAACAGCGACAGAAGTGACATTGTACCATGTCGCCCCTCCAAACCTTCATAACACACAAGTGTAGAATAAGTTTGGGTTTTATAAGAAAGATGAGAAACTCTGCTGCAGATCATTTATGCAAAATGTGTCTGACAGCAGAGAACAGAGACACAAGTCTGACCCACAGAGACGTTATGTCACTGTGAGAGCAGGTGACACAGAGCTTCACTGTTCCTCCACACTAATCTAAACCACAGCACTCTTCATATGAAACAGAGCAGCAGATCATCTTACTGTAAAAATACCAATACTTTAAACAGCTTTAAAGTTTGTTCACAGTTTCTCATTTAGGCTACAGTATCTCATTTACACATGAGACTCATAATAAGATGTTAACACCACTGTAATGTCTCCGTCTCTCTGTCTCTCCCATTACTGGATTTAGTAAAACTATCAGGATGTCTTTTTGCAACTTATAGCACTCTACAAATGTAGCATTAATTGAATCAAAATGTAAAGATTCACACATTGCATTGTCTTGTGTTGCATCGTATCATATTGTATCATGACAGAGCTGAATCGAATTGAACAGAATTGTTTGCCATTTAGAAATTTTAAGATACATCATATCATTGAACATATATCAAGATACGTATCGAATCGGTCTCAGTCAGTGAGACACACACTCCTAGTAATTAAGTTAAGTGTGTTTTTGTGTTTGTGTACATACATGTTTGTTTGGTCTGCAGCTTGTCAGGTTGCCAAGTGACAGAGAAAGGCTGCTCATTCCTGGCCTCAGCTCTCAAGTCCAAAGCAACCTCCTCATTGAAACAGCTGAACCTGAGTTACAATCACCCAGGAGCCAATGGGGAGAGGATGCTCTCTGAAGTAGTAAAGAATCGAAATATGAACCTGACACTCTGGTATGTGAAGACATCAATACATGTATTTATTTACATTTGTAGTGATATAGATGAGCCTCCTAGTTTTCTAGTAGAATCTTTACCAAGGTAAAATTTAAACTAAATTTTGTATATTATTAGCTAGTAGGCTACTTACCAAAACACTGAACATTCACCTTGGTGTTTATAAGAGAAAATGTGTAAAGCCAGCAACCTCACTATGACTCCATTTACACTTTGCATTAACATACAGCCTGTATATATAGACTATTTGGATAAAGAAAGATGATTGTAATGTATGGTATAAATGCACATACAACACATTTTGACAATCTGTCCAGAATGACCACAGTTTTATAGAAGCCAATGAGTCATTAAAAATGAATGTCACCCATCTGTGGCATTATTTTCCTTGACATGGGACATACCATGTTTGTTGACATGTATACCGGCCCTACAGTTTCCATATTGAAGTCCTGTCACAGTGCTGGCATAATCAAGACAACCAGAACATTTATTGATACCACATATAAATGGCCTGTGGATCATTTGTCATTATCCAGTCCAGTGTATTCTGATTCAGATCAGGTGTTAATCCCATGTGTAAATGGGACATTTACCACCCACTGACTGTATATAAAGATACACGTCTCCACTTTCTTCCATGGCACAAAAAAGAAGCCATAATATCTCAGATACAAGCGCTGCCATCTTGCACTGGTGATGTCAAACAGTAATGATCAGGGTTGGAGCCGTGTTGTCGAGGTCATACACCCAGCTGACATAATTCATGAGCAGAGCTCAGTGGTCAATCATGATGTGAAACCCCCTTTAATGGCATCAAATAATTAATTACAATCAGTCGTATCAGAAAAATTAGCATTTGAACAAACATCAATGTGATACAAACTTCCTAAAATTACAAAAACATCTTTGGGAAAATTTATTTAATGTGTACATCTATTTTGGAGGGGGGGGGGTTTATGACCTATACTGCATCTAGTCACCAGGGGGTGACCGGGATGTTTTGGCTTGACTTTACTTCATTTTATATGTTAATGGTTCCACCAAAGAACAGTTTTTCAACATGTAAAATGATCCAGTCACAACTCACAAAAGACCTTTTAAAGTATGTTTAAATTGGACATTTCTGTTTGTGAAAACACCATCTTCATTTCTTACAGTTTTGACCATGGTGGAGAGCATCGGCTAAAGCCAGGACTGAAGAAGTGTAAGTCTTTTTCTAGAGGTGATCTCCAGTATTTTATCACCTCAGTAGCCTGAGACAGTAAACTCATTTCTGATACATTTGAAATACCTTTCTCTCATAACTTCACTGGTAGTATAGACTCTAATGTATGCACTTTTTAACAAGTGACATCTGTTACACGTTTATTAAATTCTTAACAATGGTAAAACTTACTTTAGTTAATTATGTTGTTTGCTTGTTTCATTTGAACAAGATAGGGTTGACGTTTTCTAGTCTTTTAATTGCACAAAAACACTAAACACACAGACTCACACACTGAATTATGTGTTCTTTGTTTCTCTGTCAGATGGTGCAAACTTGAGGCTTGATGAAAACACAGCAGGCAGGAGGCTGGTTCTGTCTGAAGGAAACCGGACAGCAAGAACTGTCAAGAAGGTGGAGGAGAAGATGGAACGACCTGAAAACCAGGACAGATTTAAGAGGTCTCAAGTGATTTGTGAGGAGGGTCAGAGAGGCCTCTGCTACTGGGAGGTGGAGTGGAAAGGTGATTGTGTGGGCATTGCTGTGACATATGGAGGAGTGGGCAGAAAATGGGACAGTGCTGGTGGCCTGGGATGCAATAAGATGTCCTGGAGTCTGCTCTGCTCCAAGAAGGGATACACTGCCAGACATGGAGATAAGTCCAAAACTATTAAAAAGGAGTCTTGCCAAAAAATAGCAGTGTTTCTGGATTGGGTAGGTGGCACTCTAACTTATTACAGTGTCGCATCAGGAGAGCTGAGCCACATACACACCTTCCGTGCCAAATTCACAGAGCCCGTCTTCCCAGGCTTCTGGTTTAAGAGGGGCTCTGTGACTTTGTGTGAGATAGACTGAACCCGTCGGCGAGGGGGTACAGTGTAATGTAGGGCTGCAACTAACGATTATTTTCTAGTTGATTAATGGTTGTTTGTTTTAAAATATCAGAAAATGGTGAGAAATGTTGATCGGTGTTTCCCAAAGCCTAAGATGACGTCCTCAAATGTCTTGTTTTGCCAACAACCCAAAGATATTCAGTTTGCTGTCATAGAGGAGTCAAGACACCAGAAAATATTAACATTTAGGAAGCTGAAATCAGAGAATTTGATTTTTTTTTAAATCGATTATCAAAATAGTTGGCAATTAATTTAGTAATTGACTAATAATCGATTAATCGTTGCAGCCCTAGTGTAATGTAGTGATCACTTGATGCTCCACTTGACATATTGACATATTAGCAATATTTTAATAACATAATGTGAAACATGACTATATCACACTGTTTTTCTTTACCTGTTCATACTGTGTCAATATGTTAACATTGTGAAATTCCATGTTGTTAAACTAATGATGTGATGAGAAAAAAAGTACAGGTTTTTGTAAATCTGTGACACATACTGTATATTTACCTGTTTCTAATCTGCCTGACAACATGTGGTTAAATTATTATCTTTTTCGCCACCATTGTTTTTGTTTGTGAGCTGATGAAAAAGTTTTGATTTGATTTGAGGTTTTTGATACTCATGTTGTTTATTATTTTGTTAATTTACATTGATTAAAGTATTAAGGAGTGCTTTGAACTTCTGAGAGCAGAAGTGACAAACATGTCTGAGAGATATGAGCTCAGCATTTGGTTAGATTTACTCCTGTCTCCTATTTAACTGTATTTTTTTTCTTCTGATGTTCTAAGGAAATAGTTAGCTTTTTGATCTCAGTGACTTTAATGTTAAAATGCATAAATGTG
>CM034600.1:7550263-7581313 GCA_020091685.1 Lutjanus erythropterus | reverse complement strand
CACATTTATGCATTTTAACATTAAAGTCACTGAGATCAAAAAGCTAATTATTTCCTTAGAACATCAGAAGAAAAAAATACAGTTAAATAGGAGACAGGAGTAAATCTAACCAAATGCTGAGCTCATATCTCTCAGACATGTTTGTCACTTCTGCTCTCAGAAGTTCAAAGCACTCCTTATTACTTTAATCAATTTAAATTAACAAAATAATAAACAACATGAGTATCAAAATCCTCAAATCAAATCAAAACTTTTTCATCAGCTCACAAACAAAAACAATGGTGGTGAAAAAGATAATAATTTAACCACATGTTGTCAGGCAGATTAGAAACAGGTAAATATACCGTATGTGTCACAGATTTACAAAAACCTGTACTTTTTTTCTCATCACATCATTAGTTTAACAACATGGAATTTCACAATGTTAACATATTGACACAGTATGAACAAGTAAAGAAAAACAGTGTGATATAGTCATGTTTCACATTATGTTATTAAAATATTGCTAATATGTCAATATGTCAAGTGGAGCATCAAGTGATCACTACATTACACTAGGGCTGCAACGATTAATCGATTATTAGTCAATTACTAAATTAATTGCCAACTATTTTGATAATCGATTAAAAAAAAAGAGTCAAATTCTCTGATTTCAGCTTCCTAAATTTTAATATTTTCTGGTGTCTTGACTCCTCTATGACAGCAAACTGAATATCTTTGGGTTGTTGGCAAAACAAGACATTTGAGGACGTCATCTTAGGCTTCGGGAAACACCGATCAACATTTCTCACCATTTTCTGATATTTTAAAACAAACAACCATTAATCGACTAGAAAATAATCGTTAGTTGCAGCCCTACGTTACACTGTACCCCCTCGCCGAAGGGTTCAGTCTATCTCACACAAAGTCACAGAGCCCCTCTTAAACCAGAAGCCTGGGAAGACGGGCTCTGTGAATTTGGCACGGAAGGTGTGTATGTGGCTCAGCTCTCCTGATGCGACACTGTAATAAGTTAGAGTGCCACCTACCCAATCCAGAAACACTGCTATTTTTTGGCAAGACTCCTTTTTAATAGTTTTGGACTTATCCCCATGTCTGGCAGTGTATCCCTTCTTGGAGCAGAGCAGACTCCAGGACATCTTATTGCATCCCAGGCCACCAGTGCTGTCCCATTTTCTGCCCACTCCTCCATATGTCACAGCAATGCCCACACAATCACCTTTCCACTCCACCTCCCAGTAGCAGAGGCCTCTCTGACCCTCCTCACAAATCACTTGAGACCTCTTAAATCTGTCCTGGTTTTCAGGTCGTTCCACCTTCTCCTCCACCTTCTTGACAGTTCTTGCTGTCCGGTTTCCTTCCGACAGAACCAGCCTCCTGCCTGCTGTGTTTTCATCAAGCCTCAAGTTTGCACCATCTGACAGAGAAATAAAGAACACATAATTCAGTGTGTGAGTGAGAAAAGTGCATACATTAGAGCCTATACTACCAGTGAAGTTATGAGAGAAAGGTATTTCAAATGTATCAGAAATTAGTTTACTGTCTCAGGCTATTGAGGTGATAAAATACTGGAGATCACCTCTAGAAAAAGACTTACACTTCTTCAGTCCTGGCTTTAGCCGATGCTCTCCACCATGGTCAAAACTGTAAGAAATGAAGATGGTGTTTTCACAAACAGAAATGTCCGATTTAAACATACTTTAAAAGGTCTTTTGTGAGTTGTGACTGGATCATTTTACATGTTGAAAAACTGTTCTTTGGTGGAACCATTAACATATGAAAATGAAGTAAAGTCAAGCCAAAACATCTCGGTCACCCCCTGGTGACTAGATGCAGTATAGGTCATAAAACCCACCCCCTCCAAAATAGAAGTACACATTAAATAAATTTTCCCAAAGATGTAATTTTCGACATCACCAGTGCAAGATGGCAGCGCTCATATCTGAGATATTAAGGCCTCATTTTTGTGCCGTGGAAGAAAGTGGAGACATGTATCTTTATATACAGTCAGTGGGTGGTAAATGTCCCATTTACACATGGGATTAACACCTGATCTGAATCTGAATACACTGACAAATGATCCACAGGCCATTTATATGTGGTATCAATAAATTTTCTGGTTGTCTTGATTCTGCCAGCACTGTGACAGGACTTCAATATGGAAATTGTGGAGCTGGTATACATGTCAACAAACATGGTATGTCCCATGTCAAGGAAAATAATGCCACAGATGGGTGACATTCATTTTTAATGACTCATTGGCTTCTATAAAACTGTGGTCATTCTGGACAGATTGTCAAAATGTGTTGTATGTGCATTTATACCATACATTACAATCATCTTTCTTTATCCAAATAGTCTATATATACAGGCTGTATGTTAATGCCAAGTGTAAACGGAGTCATAGTGAGGTTGCTGGCTTTACACATTTTCTCTTATAAACACCAAGGTGAATGTTCAGTGTTTTGGTAATTAGCCTACTAGCTAATAATATACAAAATTTAGTTTAAATTTTACCTTGGTAAAGATTCTACTAGAAAACTAGGAGGCCCATCTATATCACTACAAATGTACATAAATACATGTATTGATGTCTTCACATACCAGAGTGTCAGGTTCATATTTCGATCCTCTGCTACTTCAGAGAGCATCCTCTCCCCATTGGCTCCTGGGTGATTGTAACTCAGGTTCAGCTGTTTCAATGAGGAGGTTGCTTTGGACTTGAGAGCTGAGGCCAGGAATGAGCAGCCTTTCTCTGTCACTTGGCAACCTGACAAACTGCAGATCAAACAAACACAAAAACACACACACACTTAACTTAATTACTAGGAGTACGTGTCTCACTGACTGAGACCGATTCGATACGTATCTTGATATATGTTCAACGATATGATGTATCTTAAAATTTCTAAATGGCCAACGATTCTGTTCAATTCGATTCAGCTCTGTCATGATACGATATGATATGATGCAACACAAGACAATGCAATGTGTGAATCTTTACGTTTTGATTCAACTAATGCTACATTTGTAGAGTGCTATAAGTTGCAAAATGACATCCTGATAGTTTTACTAAATCCAGTAATGGGAGAGACAGAGATAAGGAGACATTGCAGTGGTGTTAACATCTTATTATGAGTCTCATGTGAAAATGAGATACTGTAGCCTAAATGAGAAACTGTGAACAAACTTTTTAGTATTTTTGCAGTAAGATGATGTGCTGCTGTGTTTCATATGAAGAGTGCTGTAGTTTAGATTAGTGTGGAGGAACGGTGATGCTCTGTGTCACCTGCTCTCACAGTGACATGACGTCTCTGTGGGTCAGACTTGTGTCTCTGTTCTCTGCTGTCAGACACATTTTGCATAAATGATCTGCAGCAGAGTTTCTCATCTTTCTTATAAAAACCCAAACTTAGTTTACACTTGTGTGTTATGAAGGTTTGGAGGTGTGACGCAATACAATGTCACTTCTGTCGCTGTTTTCAGCACCGTCTGTTTTGATGAAGTGAAGAGAAGACACAGGAGAGGTAGGGGGGAGCGCTTGTTTTGTATGATCACAGCAGCAGGTGTCCTGCAAGAGCGGTGCAGGCAGAGACAGGATGAGAGAGAAAAGGGAAGAAACTTACAGTGGCAGCTCCCTGACGCAAAAAATGAAACATATGAGCATCCTAATGAGATGCATCGATACGCTAGTGCTGCATCAATTTGTTTCAGAATCATGTTCAGCTTTTTACCGATGCAGGACGTCTGAACTGATGCACTCGTATCTTACATATAATGTCTGATGCATCAGATGCATGAGTGAATCGTTACACCCCTATTAATTACATGGTAACATACTGTGGTGTTATAATGGTTCTCTGGAGTGTAATATAGCTGATTTTCCAATTCAGAAAGCTTATTTAATCTTTTTTCAAGTACTGTGTTATTAATTAATTTTTTGGACATTTGTTGGCCAATTACATTTCTTTTTCATGGCCATTTTGTAAAAGTTTGATGATCAAATATTATACTTTGATAAACTGTATTCTACCTTGCTTTTTCTTTATAAAAGAAAAATCTGTTGTCATTATTGTGCACATTCATGTTTTATAGGGACCTGAAGTGAAAACAGAGTACAGGTTCTCTTCATATATAAGCAAGGGTATTTTTTGTACCTACTGTAATCCAATAATGTTTTTTTTAAACATTCAATCCCTAGACCATAACAGGTTGAAAGTCACCAGCTTGACAGACAGGGCAAGTTTTCCACTTGTAATAGTAATGGACTGGAATATATGCCATCTGACAATTCACCAAGACCTGCCCTCCTTAGTTATTGTTGCTACGCCTGTCAAGCTTTCCAGTCTCTCGCTGGCAGATTCAACGTAGAAACTGAAATGTAAAGCCTGACAGGCTATAGCAAAGTGTCAATTTATCTTACAGTCCCTCAACTCCAGCAACATGTTTCATATTTTTTAGAAAGACAGATGAAAGAAATCCTAAATGAGTTAGAGAAATTAGTGGGAAGCTGGACATGAGGTCAGGACTTCTCTCTTAAGTAACTGTTCCTGCTTTTTGCACCTTCTTGTGAACAGGAGTATTTTACCTCCATAGGTGATTACTTAAATGGAAGTTTGTATTCTGTGCTCTGAAAACATGAATTTATTTTACCAAAACTTACTTTCTTTTGCACTTTGGAGTAAAGTGCAGTACAAAGTGTAGTATTGAATACAGTAAATAACTGTAAATGTAATGTACACTTACTTGAGAATCTCCAGTTTACAGTGAAAACTCTTTACGCCTTCAGCAAGCATCTCCACACCTGAGTCCAGCAGGTCATTATGACTCAGGTCCAGCTCTGTGAGATTAGACGAGGCGGAGCTGAGGACTGAAGACGACAGACCTTTGCAGGATTTTTCCGAGAGCTTACACCAACTCAGCCTGTGAAAATATTTGTAATTAAAAATCAGAAACATCTGCAGATTGCTGTGCAAAATCGTGATCCCTCATTCTTAACACTGTGAAGCCAGAAACACCTCAAATAAGACGTGAATCACAATCATTGTTGGGCTTTTTGACACTGACTTCTGGAAAGACAGTAAGTGTTTGTCTGTTTTGTTTGGTCTTGAAACCACTAGTCTTACTGGTTTTGTGCATATACCATGCAGACACATTGGTGGAGCATAAGGGCAAAAGCTCGCTTGATCTTGATTTTCAGTGTGAATACAGACCGTGAAAGCGGCGCCTCACGATCCTTCTGACTTTTTGGGTTTTAAGCAGGAGGTGTGAGAAAAGTTACCACAGGGATAACTGGCTTGTGGCGGCCAAGCTTTCATAACTATTATATAGTTATCTTTTCATTTGTAGGTTTTTGTTTCACTTACCTTTCTACTGAGATGACTATTTTACACCAATCATCAAAAGGACAATAACTGTTTTCAACTGTGCAACCCATGAACGAGACCAGAGTCAGAAAATCAAGACAAACAGCTCCTTGATTCCAATAGTGGTACCAAGGAGTTCAAGTGGGTCCATAGTGGAGGCCCCCTCTGATGTAGGGAAACTGAAAATCACCATACCCTTGCCCTGAATTGGCCCAAACACAGGAAGATGGCATCTGGGACTGACTCAGACACAAAAATCTACCACTAATCTGACTCTCATGTCACAGTGGAAAGCGCTCACCGCTCCCTCCTGCCCCTAGGTCCTTCAGCTAAATAACAAGTTTGAGGCCATCGATGAGCAAGAGCTCCCCCTACTAACTGGACACTCGCTCATAGATCCTTCTCCCTCTCCTTCATTGACTACTTTGGATCCAAAGAGTCCTGTTATTTTCAAGGGTTCAACATCTACGTGGAGGAAGAAAAAGAGTTTGTTTGTTTTATAATTTTCTCCATGTAGACAATGAACCCTTGAATATAGAATAAATCATTGAAATTGGTTCAGAAATAAACATTATGGTGCTTTTTATCCAGAAAAAAAACACATCTCATCTGTTTACATGGATTTGTTTGGAGGTCACTTTCTACCTTTTTTACCTGACATTGACTTAATTCAACGAAAAGTTGAAGCAGTCAGCGTCTACCTGATCTGTCCTCAGCCACAACCCACTGAAAACATGAACAGTTATTGTCCAATATCTAAAATCTCACCCCTGGACAGATCCTTGAAATTCTATTGACAGGCAACTATGTGCTTATCTAGAATATAACTGTACTTTTCAGCCACAAGATGTTAGACTACAACATAGTAGGCCTACAATAACTACCACTACAGTTGTACTATCATACCAGACAAGACTCAACACTGTGCAGTACTGTCTGTTGATCATTTACAGAGTCTTGAGAACAACATTTTTCCTTGTTGACATTCAGTAAAACTTAGAAATAATGCAGGGATGTCTTAAGAATGTTAAGGGTGGATTGTATTTGTAATATAGTTGGAGCTTAAGAGGAACCAATGCACACATAAATCTGTACCTCATCAGTACAGATCGCCTGTGTTCTGTTTGTCAGATATGCATGAAACCTCTTCTGACCAAAAACTTTTGTAGTGGCTGTTATTGTAGGCTCACTATGTTGTGGTCTAAAACCTGACTGCTGTGACTGAAAACTGCAGTTAAGAATCTTTCAAGGGGGAGATTTTAAATATGGCAATTTTGTGCCACTTTGAAGGCTTTAGACTCAAATAAAAGAAATTCCAAAAAGGTCTTGTCATCTGCACTTGCCCTTAGAGAATGGTGCAACCTGTCAAAGGGCTCAACAGTTTCACAAAGCCCATTATCTTGAATCTGCTTGCAAATAACATGACTTTAGACTTTGAAATCGTGTGTAGTGCATACACCAAAGTTTTGTGTGCAATCAATTTGCAGATCCTTCCCATTAAAAAAATGTCAGGTGACATAGTATCAAGAGCAAGAACGTCTGTGTATGGTGGAGGTTGGGTGTTTGTGTGGGTCCCATGAGGCCAGGGTTCCTGTCAAGTGTAAAACCAAAAGTCAACATTATTTAAAGTTTTACTTTGTATAACGTTACATGCCTTGTGTGACTTCCATCATGTGACTTACGCCACATGATTTGCATAACATAAGATACCTATTTTAACCCAAATCATTATCTTCTCCAAACTTACCCAAGTAGTTCTGTTGCCCAAACCAAACTGTGAACTTTCCACAATGTTACTATGTGTTTACTTTTATTACTATGACAACAAAGATCACCTTACTGTGGATGACAACAAAGGTAACCTGACAATGTATCTGCTCTCCAAAGAGGTTAAAGAGAAGGACTGACGTATCACTTGCATGTAGAATTGGACTTTGGCATATGGACTACATGCAGTTTGAAGTTATATTATTTGTACACAGATTGAAGAGGCTGCTATGGATTTATGACATTACTATAGGATACCTACTACAGGACACAATGATGGGTCATCTTATTAAAACTGGGCTTTCACTGGAAGACTTAACCAACTTAAGGCACATTACACAATGCATATTGATAAAACATGGACCCAGCCTGTAGTTTGCCTTAGCCAAATAGGTAGACACACAAGGTGCCTGAATGAAGCTGTTTTTTGCTGGTCTCATTTAAATTGCCCAAACTGAACTTATAGCCCACTGTGGCTATTCATCATGACCATCATGGCAAGATAAACATGATTCAGATTTGAAATAAACAGATAGAATAGCAAGATAACAAAATCATATATGCAAAAAAATATGCAAGGCCATAATTTTTGAAAATACTTACAAAGCAGTTTTGGAGACTTTGACCACCGGCAACATTCCCAGAAGAACTTCGTCTGATTTCATGTATTTTTTCAGATCAAACACATCAAGCTTCTCATCTGATGTCAGCAGCACAAAAGTCAGAGCTGACCACTGGGAGGCAGTGAAATTTTCAAATGTGACTGTTTCTGACTTCAGGTACTTCTTGACTTCTTCCACAAGAGAGTGGTCATTCAGCTCATTCAGACAGTGGAAAAGATTGCAGTTTTTATCTGCATCACTGTTCTCTTCCCTAATCTTTTTTTTGATGTACTCAGTCGTTGCATTATTGGTCTCCTTGTTATTTTCTGTCTTTTCGAGCAGCTCTTGCAGCAGATTTTGATTTGTGTCCAGAGAGAGGCCAAGCAGAAAGCGGAGAAACAGATCCCAGTCTCCATTTTGGCTATCAAGAGCCTTGTCCACTGCTGTCTTGTAGAATTCTGCAGGTAAGTCTGCAACCGTTGAAGCAGATTTGCGAAGAAGATTTTCACTTGTGTCATTGAATGTGTGAAAGACATAAAAGGCTGCCAAGAACTCTTGAATGCTCAGATGGACAAAGCAGAACAATTTCTGTTCGGACATCCCAGGGCCTTCTCGTTTAATCTGAGTGAATAATCCTGAGAAGACTGCAGCATTTGTGATGTCAACACCGCACTCTTCCAAGTCTTCTTCAGTAAAGAGAAGGTTTGCTTCTTCGAGTCCCTTGAAGGCCAGTTTCCCCAGGGATATGACTGTCTCCTGGTTCCTTTCATTCCAGCATGAATCTGTCTCAGAACTCTCTCTCTCTGTCTCATCTTCACTATACTTCACATTAGCCTGTCTGCACTGCAAGAGAAGGAAGTATATATACATGTCAGTCAGAGTCTTGGGCATCGTCACCTCTGTTTTTCTGTTCACAAAGTCTTCCAGAACTGTTGATGTGATCCAACAGAAGACAGGGACATGACACATGATGTAAAGGCTCCTTGATTTCTTGACATGTGACAAGATTTTCTCAGCCAGATCTTTGTCACTGAATCTCTTCCTGAAGTACTCCTCCTTCTGGTCATCATTGAATCCCCGCACCTCTGTAACCCGGTCAACATTACCAGCAGGGATATGATTAGATGCTGCAGGTCGGGAGGTGATCCAGATTTGTGCTTTAGGAAGCAGATTTCCGTGGATGAGGTTTGTCAGCAGAGCATTCACTGAGGTTTGCTTTGTCACATCTGTGCAGCTGTTACTTTCCTTGAAGTCAAGATCAAGACGACATTCATCAAAACCATCCAGGACAATCAGAATTCTGTACTTGTCATAGTCTGTTATTTCTGATGTTCCCATAACTGGAAAAAAACTATTAATAAGTTCCTCCAAGCTGTGCTCTTTGTCTTTTCTCAAATTCAGCTCCCGGAAAGAAAGTGGAAACATATAAAATATGTCTTTGTTGGCGTTGCCCTCAGCCCAGTCCAGCATGTACTTCATTGTAGTAAATGACTTTCCAATGCCTGCCACTCCAATTGTTAGCACAGTTCTAATGGGTTTCTTTTCTAATGATGCTGGTTTGAAGATGTCATGATATTTAATCAATGTTTCTTGTGTCAGTGGTTTGAACTTTGCATCTTGAACTTGTCTGGTCTCATGTTGTTCATTGACCTCTCCCCTGTCACCCTCTATGATGTAGAGATCTGTGTAGATGTCATTCAGAAGAGCAGAAGTTTTCTGCTTATCGATTCCCTCAGACACATGTTTAAATTCCTCCTCCAGCTGAGCTTTGAGTTTCTGTTGACTTGCAATATCAGGTTTACCTGAAAAAAAAAAAATCAAAGTTACTGTGGGCAGAAATGAACCAACAGTTGTGATTAAATATTTGGGGTAGAATCACAGTGCTGTGTATTAAATCTCAACAATAAAGGTTTTGCTTTTCCATTGGGTTTGTTTAGATGTGTGCATATTGGCCAAATAAAAGCAAGCAGGACTACACCATCAAAAATAAGTGTAAAAAGAAGGTGAATAAGTAATACATCATGATGCTGTAATTTATCCTTGGGGGTTATTGCACACAATAACAGAATTATTTCAGAAAAAAACTAATTAAAAAAAGCCAGACTGAAGTATGCTAACCTGGAGAAAGATTATGCATACTGGAAGCATGTCCTTTGGTCACATGATATGAAACTAGAACTCTTTGGCCATAGAGATGTTGCTTATGTTTGGAGAAACTTTGTCTTCCAACACGACTACAACCCAAAATATATGTCACTCCTGGTGAAGAACTACCTCCAGAAGGCCAAAGTCAATGTTATTGACTGGCCTGCACAAAGCCCTGACTTGAATCCCATTGAAAATCTGTGGGTGAACTGAAGACCAAGGTCCATGCCAGAAGACCATCAAATCTCGAGGAGCTTGAGAGATTCATAAAAAAAAATGGTCTGGGATTCCTCAGGAGACATGTCTGAGACTTGCTGAAAACTACAAACAACTGCAGGCTGTTATCCAGCAAAAAGAATACACAATTGACTATTAGCATCAGGGGGCTAGCAATTTTGACCCTGGTAGTTCTTGGTTTGTGTGAAATAATTTTGTTTGTGTGTGCAAAGTAAAATAATGTAAGCGAGGATGCTGGGATAAGCTGTGTAAAAAATCCCTTCCTCTGTTTAACAGCACTTTGGAAATACTTTAAAAAATGAATTTGTCATAGGGGGGCTAATAATTTTGTCCTCATCTGTAACCTCTTGTCAAACTATCACAAAATAATGTTTTATTTCTCTGATTCACCAGCTTTCTTGCACCTCTCTCTCTCCCTCTCTGCAGTCTGTACTTGATGGGCCAAAGCTTAATACTGTCTCTTTCCCCCGTCTGTCTCTCAAACACATTGACACAAACCAAAAGAAGTTTTGTAGTGTTGCTATTTTGCAGCATAAACTGCAGCCAGACCCAGATGTAGAAGCTGGGTACACAAAATTAAAGCAAATTAAAGCTGCAAGCAGCATTGTACATTGGCCCTCACACCCCTGTTGCCAGACACTGACCTGTCAACAAGGCTATGGATTTTCAAACTTTGGACACTGCAGGAAGGAGTTAAATGTCACTTTCTGTCTCCACTAGGTGTTGCTACAGAACACCCACTGTCCATGTTCCAGTATATCAAGTGTAGACAACACTGAAAATTTAATGTAAAAAAAAATGATGATTGTCACAGGAGGCTTACTTCCTGTTCCCAGCAGGTGGTGCAGTCACTATGAATGTGACTCCTGAATGGCATATGAATGTCTTTAGCCCAAGACTCTTGTCACAAACAGTGAATTTGGAGTAGATTGGACAATGTACATTGAAGTTACACCAACTTCCTTTGTTATGGCTTAACATCAAAGTTCACTGTGTTGCCAGAGCAATGCCATGTGATGTATATATTTATGCACATCATTTCAGAACACATATGCATATAAGCATGGGTATTGGATTAATTGGTCTAAGCCTGTTTAAAGTAGGGATGTGCGCGATTAGTGAACTATATGATTAAACGTCCCCACCCACTCTAGTCGGCACCAGAAATACTAGTCGTTTAAAATATTTATCAATATTTCATTCAGGCACAATACCAGTTATTTGTTGCCTCTAAGATTTTATGCAGCCACCCACCGCTAGTCGGGGCTGCGGCTCTGTTAGCCCCTCTCACCCTGCACATATGCCCCGATCGCCCTGGCAACCTGGAATGTTTATATCAGCAAAGTCGGACAGATGAATGTAGACTGTGACAGAATAAGCTGATATATATTCACGTGACCACATTAAGCACAGACACAGACACAAACCTGCAGGCGGAGCTGCTGCTGCTACTGCTATTACTAGCACTGCTTTAGCCTCACTGTGTGTCAGGCTGGCAGCTAACGTTAGCTCTGGGTCCTTTACCTGCAGACGCTGTGACCCTCTTCGGACTGAAAAGGTGAAGCGTTTAGTGAGCTGTTGTAATGTTTTGTGCATTAATGTGTAAGGCTTGTATTGCACAGCACAAAGTAGCACACATTTCAGCGGCATTTAAAGTACGATTGTAGACTGTGATTAACGGCTTCAAATAGCTCTTATGGCTCTACCGTGTGTATCACGGTATTTTTTTCAGACAGTGTTTAACATTATAAATGAATAATTTCTGCTAAATTTTAACTGCTTTCTGAGTGTTTTCTTAGTGTTAGACTAGTCGACTAGTCTAAATTAAATTTTGCATTTAATCGACAGGGAAATTAGTTGCCAGGAACATCCCTAGTTTAAAGCATTGTACCCTGCTCCATGTGCTGTCAGTTCATGAAGGTAACTAAAAAGTGTGTGACAGAGATCTTTTTCTTTCTTTCTCTATCACTCCCTCTTTGAAGGAGAGGGAAAAAAACATTGCTCTCTGATTATTCTTTTCTTATTGTTCTTCACAACCTTTCTGCAAACTCAGTGTAGAAAGATAGAGGGCTGTCAGTAGCAGAGCTACAGCAGCAATGCTGTCTTTATGTGGACACCACTCGCATACGAGCCACAGCAGTTAAGTGAGGTTTCCTTTACACACAGGTGTGCTTTAATTTAATCTGATTAGTGATTAAAATGGTTATTGTTTCATGAGCTCTTTGTGACATCAGAGAACATTAACACGCTAATCAGAAACATTAAAGTGCTGCATTAACTTGTAATTGTCAGGACGATTTGATTTCCCTACATGGGTCCTGGTGATGCAGGATCATAGAATGAATGTCACCTCATATTTTCAAAACAGAAAAAAAATAAAATTTTGGAAGGTTTAATGTCAGTGTTTGAAAGCTTGAAATCTATTTTGAAAAGGTTGCAAAATTGAAACTAATTGCAATCTTATTTATACAGATTCTCCTAAAAGCCTTCATTGACATCCATAAACTTACGTCGTATTTCTGTTGTCCTGTCCACACATGTATCAGGCAACACATTGGCAGCTGAAGGTCGGGAGGTTATCCAGAGCCGGGCAGAAGGAAGCAGGTTTCCTCTGATGAGGTTTGTCAGTAGTACATCCACTGAAGCTGGTTCTCTGACATCAGTCAAGGTGTCGATGTTTTCAAAGTCAAGATGAGGTTCATAGTCATCCAATCCATCCAAGACAAATACAACTTTGAACTTTTCAAAGTCAGAGATTACAAATTCCTTCATTTCCTCGAAGAAATGATTGAGAAGTCCCACCAAACTGACTCTTTTCTCTTTCATTGAATTGAGGACAGAGAAGTTAAGTGGAAAAATAACTTCATCATCATTCTTGGTTTTGCCCCAGAGGCCCTTTACTGAATCTACAAACCAAGTTGAAAATGACTTTTCATCACTTTTAGCCCACTCTTTTATGAATTTCTGCACATGGAAGGATTTTCCAATACCAGCTACTCCAATAGTCAACACAGTTCTTATTGGTTTTCCTCCTTTATCTTTGAAGATATCAGTTACTGCATTTACTCTTGTCACTGGTTTTGCCACAGTTTGTCCACTTTTCTTTTCATCACTGGCCTCACTGCTTCTGTCTTCTCTCATGATGTGTTCTGTGTCTTTTTGGTTAGGATGATTTATGTCTTCATGTTGCGTGTTTTCTCTAAGAAATCTTTCTCTTAGGGCTGATATCAGCTTCTGTCGTCGCTTCAAGGTCTCTGAATAAACAGAACAAAGTTCAACACATTATTTGCAATGAAGAATAAAAGCTGAATTAATCAGTTTATTTTTAATATCGTAAGAGCAAGTACTCTGAACATAGCCAACCAAAAATATTTATAGGCCATTCAGGATGAGCCGCCAACCCAAAGCTTCAGAATTTGACGTTCCAATTAACTTTCTTTCTCCAGAATCACTTGTAACTGCTTTAAAGTAACAAGTGTTTCAATAAATAGTTCACTTTTGTTTAAACACATTGCTTTGTAATGAACTACAGCTCAGGTAAGGTTTATGAAACCTGCTGTGAGTCTGTGTGTTATTTCTTTACCTAAAGAAACAAGAAGAGGAAGCAGAATGTGGAAATTACAAAATAATTCCACTCCTACACAATATAATGACATCTATAACATACAATGAAAGTGGCATAAGAATATATTTTGAAATATAAGTATGACTTTGTTTTATGTTTAATTTTAATTCATTTACAAAATGTATTGATTGTGAAGTTAATCTGTGTACCTAAAGCTTTGGTCAAGTTGTGCTCACCCTTATCGTGGTCACTTTCCTTGGAAGGTTTGCTGGCCAACGTCAAGACCTGCTGTGGACTTCAACAAAGACAAAACATTTTTCATATGTTTGTGTCAGTACAGAAATATACATTTACTTTGAAAAAGATGAGTATACTTCATGTTGGAGGTGAAATGATGAAATGCATCTTGGAGATTTGACTGCTTTGCTTTGTTTGTCCTTTCAGAAATTCATGTGCCTTACAGCAATCGCCAGATAACATAAGCAGACATCAGATAGCAGACATCACTGATGTGACAAACAACAGCTTATACAACAAACACTCACAGAACAAACAACTTTTAACAAAACCAACAACATCAACCCCACCAGAATAACACAACATCACTATACATATATACAGCACCTGCTATCAAAGTGCTCTCCATACTATAAAGTGCAGTATCCTCACACACAGAGGTTCAGTTTTCTTTTTGTTTCACAGTTTGTTCAGCAGTACAACACTAGTTGGTACAAATGATCTTCAAGCTCGATTGGCACTGAATAGGGGATGTGCTTCCCCTCTAATAACTGCCTGCCGTCTCCTCACCACTTGGGACTCACAGATCATCATCATGCAATTGTTTTGTTGTCCAGAAATCTTACTTGACGTACTCACTGTCTTATGCAGTTTGTTTTTGTTGTTCAAAGACAATGAAAAATACCAGGCCACAGAACTGAAGGTTAAAATACTTCCCACAAAAGAGCTTTAGAAACGGACCAATATGTATTTGTCCACTCTAAACTGTCTAAGTTTACAGGTGAAATATAGGTGCCGCAGACCTTTCTGATCTATATAGCATCTGTGTTTGAATTCCATGACAGTTTAGGATCTATTATTGTTCTTAAACATTTGTAGTCATTTACTACTTCAGTGATGCCACTATTTACTCCTAGTTGCATCTCTAAATCATAATATGCAGACGAAAAAGAACACGGGCATATCATTTTGGCTGGTCAAGATGACAGTAAATATTATGCAACAAGCATGCATGACAGCGGAGGACACAAAGAGAAAATATTTTTAAGTGAGGAGAGAGATCTCCTGGTTTGAAAAGTGAAAACATGAGAATAATGAAGATGACAGCACGTCCCCAAAGCAGCTTCATGTATAAATGGCTGCAAAAAGTAATACATTAAATGAATTGTAAAAGCCATGCAGACATGTAACTGTTTATGTTTTATACTGAAGCACCTTGAAATTATGTTGTATTTGATGATTCGTCATCATTATAATGTAGTTCTGCTGGAGGTGGAGAGAGAAGTGAGGAGTCAGAGAGACAGTGCAGTCAGGAGAATAGATGAACTGGCCAAGTTTGTATACCCCTGCACAAAATTACACGCAGATATACCCAACCAGCATCAGGCTCTGACAGAAGCACACAGACTTTTTTCTCCTTGGGTCAGACCGGGCTTGAGGTCTGATATAATGTCTTGTATGTTATAAATCATCATTTGTTTAATTCTTATTTTTCTGGATCCCAATAAAAACAGAAATACAAACACTCCAGCTGCTCCAGCTGTCATACTGACTGCTTATGACTGATGTTAAAGATGATCTGACAGCTGTGATCCTATCCTGTCTGCATTTTACAGGTCTGTTTAGATTTATTAGTCTTTGTAATTATAATAATACTTCTTTTTTCTTTATTCATGAGATTAACTTTAAAGACACACACATGTGCACAGCTGTTGAAGATAAAATTAAAGTTGTTTTGTGATTGTTGAAATGTGTGTGCACATCTCAGCCAAGTACGGGACACAAATAAAGTGTAAATATTGAAGTTAAAAGCATGCGGGTTGTAGGTTGTTAACTTTATTGCTATTCAGAGGACACTTTGCTAATCCACACTCCTATGTGGGGAAAAGACTGAACATGAATGAAGGTGTTTCGTGACTGTGGAGACGTGTTTGTGATTCGGCCAAACACGCTGATTGGTTCAAGCTATCTTTAACACATTACAAATTTCAACACTTTCAATGTCTTTAACATCATTGTCAATATTCTTGAGCTTATTGTTGTAAAACCTCTAGTATTTCTCTTTGTATAAACAAAATAACTTACTCTGATTCTCCTTCATTGAAGTTGAGAGGGTCACCCTTGGATCGGTCACTTTTCATGGAAACACCGCTGAATGCAGGAGACACTGGTCTGTTGTTCTCAGGCTGTTGTCTGGGCTCAAACCAGCTTTAACACACATGACAAATTTCAACACTTTTAATGTCTTTAACATTATTGGGTACAGCATTCACAGTGTTCTTCTGTTACTTAAATTCATATAAATTGTTTTTCGTTATTCAGTAACTTCAACATATTTCAACCAATTCAAACATCAAACTATTCACCTCCATCAGGACATTATTACTGCAGCGGCTTTTGTTCATAACATTCATATTTTCCGAAATACTCCACCCTAAAATTCTGATTCCCATTCACCGAAAACTTTGACACCTAACTACTTCCACAAACTTCAACCGATTCAAACCATTCAACAGTCAGAATTTTCCCATTGAAAATGAATTACAGAATGTTCAAAGTTCAAAATATTTCACTATTTTCAAATGTTAATTACTGATTCATACTTTCAGCTAGAGATTCCATTCAAACTGGAAAATGTCCCACATTTTTCTGACTTTTGGTATGGTATGATTCATCTTTTAAATCCACTAAAACTTTAAAAATTCTTAAACTTTTTCTTAGTTATAATTGAAGTCATTTAGAAAACCCTTGAAACTCACTCATCTTCATCCTTTCACCATTACTTTACAAATTCACGTAGAAACTCCATTCAAACTTTCAAACCTTCACAATAATTTGGACTTTTACTGACTCATTAAATTTTTCAATATCTCTTTTATGTTTTCTACACCAGCAGTTTAAAAAACATTAAACTTTCAGCCTTTCTCAGGCTTTTACATTAGTGTGTATTGCGTGGAATCATTACAGTTACAGTGGATGACATCATCACTAGAGTGGAGAGCAGCTGTAAAATGATCTGAAAATGTTCTCTTAAACTCGCTCCCATGCCCACAGTGTTCACTACACGTACACAATTTATACATCAAATCATAGGAAAAGCCATCCCTACGGTACAAATGTGACAACCGAAGAAAACAGATTTGTAGTTTTGGCTTGCAAAGGCCTAAAAGGACAACAACTCCAGCCAATTGCCCCATTCACTTCCATGTTAATTGACTGCTGGATGAAAGCAAATGATCCCTATTTTTTCCATCGCTGCCATGACCATATTTCTGACTCCACAGAAATAAAAATTACATGACCACATTGAGTATCTTGTCTTCTATGTCAGCATGTGTTTGTTTTGGCTGTAGCATTAATGGTCTTTCATTAAGAGGCAGAAGTTTGACAGGTCTTTTTGCCTCCAAACTCCTGCCTCAGCTGCGTACAGAGCAGGTGCCTGGGGTCCAATCAGTCACCATGGCAACCTCTAAAGCTGAGGACTCAGCTGATATATACTGAGGTCAGTAGATAAAATCCACCTTAAGATGACTTTACAAAACTTTGTCATCTAACTCTTCCCACATACTTTCAACTAGAGACTCCATTCAAACATGAAAAAATCCAGCTCAATGAGGACATGATTGTAATGCCTTTTCTCATTCATAACATTAATTGTTTTTCAATTATTAAAGAGTTTAATCACCATTATTTTCTAATGGGACAATAAAGCTGATACAGACAACTCTCCAAATCTTTGGCACCTATCTCCTCCCACATATGTTGGACTAGAGACTCAATTTAAGGATTAAAAAATCCATCTCAATTCAAATATGCTGGCTATGACTTTTCTCATTCATAAAGCAACAATCATTCAAATACTAATTCAAACATTATTATATTATAAAGGCTGCTATTCAGTGTGGCATCAGCCTCTCTAACAAACATTAAAACATTCCTAATCAATCAAACTTTATTTTCTTCAAGGCAGCATTGTAGTGGAGTGTGAGCATGCAGCATTCACACCCACAGTTTCTTCAGAAATTGGTTTTCCAGTTGTTATTATTGTTGAGCTCATTGTTGTGAAACATTCAGTATTTTTCTTTGTATAATCAAAATATCTCACTTCAGTTCTCCTTTACTGAAGTTGAGAGGGTCAACTTTAACATAGATTTAAAAAAAAAAAAAAAAAAAAAAAACACCAGCATTTTAAACAGCAAAATTTCAGAGGAAAATCAGTGAATTTCAAAGAAACTGTTGTTCTAACACAGGTAGGGTGTGAAAGTAAGAAGTGTGTACATGGTACATGCTATGACCTTTTTCATCTGATTTGACTTTCATATCCCGTGTAAGTTCTACTTACCTGTCAGCTGATGTGCCCTCAGTCTGTTCCTTCTCCATGTTGGTTTACAGTAGTCTGACCTGTTTTCTGCTTTCCATTAATGATGAATACAATGGTTGTATCTTGTTCCTTTGTTAGAGAATTCCTTTATATTCAGCTTGATGTCTCACCAGAGGACAGTTGCAGCAGAGTCATCTGACTAAACTCTCATGGTGGTCTCTAGATGGGCTTGCTTTTGGAACAAAAGCTCCCATCACCTTCTCTACAGCACACAGTAGACTTTACAGCAGTCTGTCTCCACACTGTCAAGGTCCTATAGTTCTTCAGACCAACTCATTATTGGGAACATGCCTTAATACAAATATAGTTTCACCTGACACCAAAAGTGGACTTCAGTCCTTTAAATCCAGTCAACAAGTCAGCAACCAGAGGAGAATTACCCTGAAAAATAGAAAAAAAAAATCATTCAGTTCCTTTTGACTTCTAGAAGTTTCTTGTCTCCTAGACTTCAGTTGTGTCTGAAATCAATCACACATTCCATACTCCCTGCTAACTACCTGGGGATTTTTTATGAAGAGGACTATAACTATATGCCTTATGAGCTCACTATACAGTGAAGAAAAAAGACTTTTGGACACTACATTTTGTGCCACTAATAATGTCATTGCCACTGTTTTTTCTTTCAGCACAATGCATGATGATATACAGCAGGGGTATTCAACTAAAATTCAAAGAGGTCCAGTTAGAGAAAATTTCCTAAAGCAAAGGTCCAAAACATCATAATGGCTAACTTGTGTTATGATATATACTGAAGTAGTGTCGTAGTTGTATCAGTGTCTATATCAGGAGTGTCAAACTCATTTTGGTTCAGGGGCCACATACAGCCCAATTTGATCTCAAGTGGGCTGGACCAGTAAAATTAATGCATAATCTATCGATTATTCTGCCGATTAATCGAGTAATCAGATAAAAATATTGTGTGTTCTGCATTTTTTTCTATTACATTACTTTTGCTTTATTTAAGAACAATGGTAATATACAAAAGAGAAGATAAGACAGGTTTATTAAATGAACAACTATAAATTGCTAAAGTAAAAATAATCAGTAAAGTAACTTTACTTTTAATGTAGATTTACTTTTACTGTATTTACTTTACTTTTTACTCTTTTTTTTCAAGCACAAAGGTAAAAGTAAAGGTAGTAATGTCTGCAGAAACCACAAACAGAAGATGGAACTACCTCTTTTAACTGAAACAGTCACCAGAATTTTTTGTTCACATGTTAAAATCACAACATTTTTCTTCTGGAGCAGGACAGATACTCCCAGAGGACAGAGGACAGAGGACAGGGGACTGGTTTACCAACATGCCACCTTTTTCTCCTCTTATGAGTTTGCAGGTCTGTATTTAGTCATCAAAAAATAACAATAAAAATACCATTAAAGTACAACAACAGCAATAAAAATGTTGATTTTTCAAAAAAGGAAACAATAACATGCAAAATATTTAAACTGTAATTAAGTAATAACACTAATACCACAATGTAAACATACCTAAATAAAGAATGTGAGTATTTTTCCATCACAGCAGGTCAGTGATCAGTGTTTCAGTGACTCTCTGTGACTCAGTGAATAGTGTTTTATTTATGGCGGCCTGCCACATTAAAAACATCTGCACCACGACATGATTTTCTGCGCAACTTTTTCGGTCGTGTGTAGAAGGTAACTCTTTATTTGCACAACTCTCGCGAGATTTGTGTTTGTTATTTCTACTAAAATATTCAAACTCGCGCGATCTTTCGCGGGTCTAGGGTTCCCTTCTAGACACGACCCTCTCTCTCTCTCTCTCTCTCTCTCTCTCTCTCTGTCAAACTAATGACAGCAGACTGTCTGTAAACAGCACGTAATCAGTTCAAGAGGACGATGGTATCAGTGATTGATTAGGGATCAGTCTGCCCTCCTCTCCTCCCTCACCTGTTCACTCCAGTGTGAGACTGCGGTCGAGTGAGCCGTCTTTCGTCGTCGCTTGGTCAAGCCAGCCGCACGAACATTTTTAGTGCGCCCGTATTATGAAACTTACGGTTAATGCTCCGCGTCCACTCAGAAAGTCAGGGCTACTTTAACACAGAGCGAGCTAACTATTTTACCGTACAGTAACGACACTTTAGTCCATAATTTCGGACAATGCTGGATGCAGTTGACTTCAGTACCATCCTGACTACTCATTCACTCAATATCAAGCATTGTTACTGTATCATTTTTGAGAAATAAAGCTTCCAAGTTGCATTTTGGCTCAGAAGAAGGTCTTATGCTCCATTTTTGCTGTACAGTAACGACACTTTGGTCCATAATTTCTGACAATGGTTGATACAGTTGATTTCAGTACCATCCTGACTACCCACTCACACAGTATCAGGCAGAATATGTATCCCCCCTGTAACTCTTGACAGGAAAGAAGAAACTTTTCTATATTCTCCAGTGTTATTAGACATGACCCAAAGTATCTGTAAAATAAAACACTTGATGGTATGGTAAGGACTGGGCAGGGATAGATATTTTGGCAGACTGACTGAACTAGTCCGCATAATGAAAACGTGTCCTTAACGAAGAAAGGAAAACGTATGATTGCATTCGTGCAATAACCTTCGACAACAAGCACTGAAGAATAAAAACATTTATTTTCATACATGAGCCATGTAAAACTCTTTAAAGTCTCCTTGACAAAACAACAGTAATGACACGACAAATTATACAATCCGCATATTGCTATATTTAATTATTTTATTCAGCGTAGTGACGTCCACCTTTACTGAGTGCATGCGCGCTCCCGCGGAAGGGGATACGCTTCCTATCGGGGATAAGTACCTTGGCACAACACCTGTTAGACTAGAAAAGTTGCGTCAGTTAAAATAGAAGCGTTCCGTCAAAACTTAGAATCTCTTAATAATTTTTATGTCCGGTCCGTATAGGACAGCGTGTGGGTCCGGACTCGGACCGCGGCCCGCCTGTAAGGGACCCCTGCTATAAATGTACAAGGTAGACATGTGTATATAAATACAAGACCGGGGGAAACAAGCATCAAAAATCTAAACAAAATGTCAAAGGCAAACAATATGTATGTAGCGACATGTGGCCATACAGGCCTACAACCTTTCCAATAAACATGCAGGTCAACATGATAGGAAGTTACTGAATCAGACACCTGATTATGATAAAGATACACAATATGCAGTCTTACCAGGTTATGTTAAAATCCTTCAGTCATTGGTAATTCACACACTTGTTTATGTCTAATGTACATTTCATTCTCGTAAATGTGCTTCCTTCTTTGACAGCTACACTTTCACTTTCGTTTAGAGTCAGCACCAACTGCCCCTCCTCTTGGAGAACTACAGAAGTTTTTTTTTTTTGTTTTTTTTTTGTTTTTTTGAATAAACTTTATTGAAGGTTATCAAAAACAGTCACAATAAAGATTTGAATATAATCAAGATAACCATGAGTAACACAGAGTTTGGCATCACAACTAATAATAAATAAATATATATAACTAATGTAAATAAGGTGCAGATGTTCGTATAGTTAAACATAGTAGAAAGAAAAAGGTAAATAAAGAGAAAGAAACAGGCAAGACATATTACATTTCTCCAAAAAAGTTCTGAATTATGTTAACAGTACGTATACATTTCTTATTATCGATTCTTTTAATACATTCAAAATAATTTTGAAATTCAATTTCAAAATCAGGAAAGAAAGGTCGACCTTTGGAAAATTTGGTTTTATGTATGTGAAATTTGGCAAGAAGAATAATCAAATTAATTAAGTGTTGAATTTCCTTCTTTTTATTATTATAGTATAGAAGTATATCTTTAGCTTTCAAATCAATTAGTATGTTGGAGTGTGAGGAGATGTAGTATTCAATTTTTTTCCAAAAAATCTGGGAAAAATTACAATCAAAAAAAAGGTGTCTAATTGTTTCCACTTCCGCATTACAGAATACACAGTTGACATCAATATTGACAAACCTTGACAGAAAACTGTTAGTGGGGTATATGTTATGAATGATTTTGAATTGAAGTTCTTTGATTTTATTGGAGATAGCAAATTTATATGGTAGGAGCCATGTTGTTTTCCAGTTAATATCAGAGAAAGAGGAGGACCATATAAATTTTCCTCTTGGTTTGATTTCCCTCTTCCTGAAAAAGTGATTTCTTAAGTGTTTATTATTACAATGGCGACTCATAACATCTACCCCATCAATAAAGAAGGTTAGGTCAACATTCCTTGTCTCTTGTCTTTCAAAATGACCTTTAATCAATTGTAGAATTCCACTAGGAATAGCATTTATTACCATTTGGTATTCTTTATAAGTAACAGGGAAGATTTTAGATCTAAGAAATTCTTCATAACTGAAGATTTCACCTTCATCATTTTGTAAGTCCTTAAGGTAAATTTTATCCTTGTCAATCCAATGTTTTAGATATAGTGATTTATTTTTCCTAGTTATGAACTCATTGTTCCATATAATAGTTTTATGCGGAGAGAAGTTGTGAACAAAGCACAGTTTGGCTGCTGAAAGAGCTTGTTGGTGAAATCTAGATAATTTTAGTGGTAGCTTTGAAACATCATACTCACAGTTTAAGAGAAAAGGTAACCCTCCAATTTTCCCAAAAATATTCTGTGGTATAAAATACCAGAGGGATTCTGGCTTTTTTAAATATTCTTTTATCCATTTTGTTTTAAAGGTATAGTTCATATCCATATAATCTAATAACTCCAAGCCACCATCACCTCTTGGGGCTGCTAAGATCTCTTTTTTTAGATGATGGCATTTGTTTTTCCAGACAAAGCTAATTAAAGTGTTGTTTATTTCTTTACAAAGAGAAGGTTGAACAAAAAGAGAGAGTAGGATATACAAATCTAGAGATTCCTTCTGCTTTACTCAGAAGAACTCTTCCTAGTAGAGACAAATCTCTTTGAAGCCACATATTGAATATACTTTTAGTTTTCTGTATTTTGGGTTTAAAGTTCTTTGTTTGACGTTCAGTAAGATTTTTAGAAATATAAATTCCAAGATACTTAACACTTTCTTTAACTGGTATCTTACATATTACCGTTTCATTTGTCTTGTAGAGACACAATATTTCACATTTCGTTAGATTAAGTTTTAAACCTGAAGCAATAGAAAACGTGTCTATTATTTGGAGTACTGTCTCTATTTGTTGTTTATTTTCCAAAAATAGGACTGTATCATCTGCTAATTGAGTTATTCTAATCTCTCTCTCAAATATCTTTAAACCTTGAAAGAGATTGCTTTGCCAAATTTGTATTGAAAGCAATTCAACAACTAAAAGGAAGAGGAATGGAGAGCAGGGACAGCCTTGACGAACTGACCTACAAACTGAAAATCTTTTGGTTGTATTTGGGAATAGCATGACACAACTACTAATATCTTTATAAAGCATTCTGATATAAGAGACAAATCTTTCACCAAAACCAAAAGTTTTAAGTGAATTAAATAAAAATTGATGCTCTACACTGTCGAATGCCTTGTAGAAGTCTAAGAATAAAATTAAAGCGTCTGAATCAATATATTTAGAGTAGTCTATCAAATCAAGTATAAACCTAATGTTGCAACTTATATGACGGTTAGTCATAAAACCAGTTTGAGTTTCGTTTATGATTTCACTTAACCCTTTTCTTAAACGCCTGGCAAAAATTAGTGAGAGTATTTTGTAATCAACATTGAGTAAAGTGATTGGTCTCCAGTTATCCAATAAAAGGTGGTCTTTGTCTGGCTTGGGAAGCAGTGTTATTATTCCTTGTTTCATGGTTGTAGTCATTTCTTCATTATTTGTACATTCTTTCATCATTTCAAAAAGAGGGCTTTCAATTATATCCCAGAAGCACTGGTAAAATTCAACAGGGAGACCATCCATTCCTGGAGATTTACCCTTTTTCATTTTGTTAACAGCTTCAAGAATTTCAGTTTTAGAGATTGGTTTATCACAATCCATTTTGAAATTGTCTGATATTTGAGGAGTAAATTCTCTAACATTGTTAATAAATTCATCACCTTTTATTGGGTTATAATTAGAGCTGTATAGATCAGAGAAAAAATGAAAAGTGTGGTTTGCTAAATCAGTTGGATTGGAGGCTACAGAGTTATCTATTTTTAGAGATGTGATATTATTTCTCTTGTAATTCCTTTTTTCTAAGGCAAAGAAATAGCTTGTATTCTTCTCACCCTCCTCTAACCATTTAGCTCTGGAGCGTATAAAGGCTCCCTTGGTCATATTAATATACAATTGATCTAATTCGTTTTTCAGTTTTTTCAGTTTTATTTCTTCCTCTAGAGTAAGGGAGCTTTTGTTTACTAAGATATTTAGTTCTTTCATAATTTCAGATTCTTTGAGATTACTACGTTTTTTCATTACTTTACTGTGTCTAATAGCTGATTCTCTGATTTTAAATTTAAAGAATTCCCATTTTTGTATATTACTGAGGTGATTGGCCTTAAAAATGTTCCCAGCAGTTGTTCTGACTGAGTTACAGAAAGCCTCATCTTTCAATAAGTTACAATTTAATTTCCAGTAACCACGTAATGTAGTTTTTTGTTCTAGAGGATTAGCAAAAGAAATTACTATCATTTTATGATCTGAAAACGGGGCATAATTATGAGAAGTTTCAGAGACATATTGCATAGTGTAAGAAGAAACTAGCCAAATGTCTATTCGAGATTGTAAAGAGCCACTAGCATTACTCCACGTATACTCTTTTTGGTAAGGGTTAATATATCGCCAGGCGTCTATAACATTAAGTTGCTCACCTAAATATGATATCACTTTAAATCTTGAACTGGAAGGCATCCTTGCTGGCAATCTGTCGATTAGGTCATCAGCTGCATCATTTAGGTCACCGCCAATAATTAAATGAGCTTCTTTATATTTCTCTTTGAGTTGATGAGGTGTCAATTGGACAGTCATAGATTTTGCCAGAGCATTGTTATTGTGACCATAAATGTTATTCACCACCAGGATCACATTGTTTACTCTAAGCACCAAGATAATCCATCTACCTTCTTCAGATAAGTGAGATTCTATAACATCTCCTTTAAATTTATTAAACAGAATAGCAACTCCTGCTGAGTTGTTAGAAGCATGACTTAAAAAGATATTGTCTCCCCATTGACTTTTCCAGAATTTGTGATCCTCAACACACGAGTGTGTCTCTTGTAAAAAAAATAAATCTGCATTAGACCTTCTACAGAAAAGAAAAATTGCCTTTCTTTTGGTAATATTGTGTATACCTTTGACATTAAGAGAAAGTATTTTGAGGTTAGTGAAATTATTGGTTGCCATAAATAAATCAAAAGAAGAAGGGAAAAAAAAAAAAAAAAAACTGGATGCCGACTAACAAGAACAATTAACAAGAAAACACCTAGAAAGGAGCTTATTAAGAACTCTCTACTTAGAAAAGGTTAGAAATACTCTGAACATTTGAGTATCAAGTGTATACATCAACTGTTATGAGGCCATAACATTAGCCTGATCATAGTCATCAAATCTGACTTATCACGCCGTGAATTTTACCCCATCAATGAAGACGGTCGGTCCTTGCCATCTGGTTTTCTTTCCATCCTTACGTGCCTGCTCGACCAGAGGCCACAGTTTGTTCCTGCAGTCTTTCTCGGAGCAGGTCAGGTCCTCGGCGATGCGGAGGTTCATCTTCTTCAGGATGTCAGCGTTGCGTGATTCTCTCCAGATCTTCATCCTGAAGGTTCGCATGTTGAACTGGATGATGACTGGACGCGGTTTGTTGTCATCCCGAGGGCGACCCACTCTGTGTACCATGTCAACCAGGAATCCTAACTTACTCTTCTCCTCCGGTGCAATCTGGCTCAGTATTTTGAGGACTTCTTGCCTCACATCTTCGTTTTCTTTTTCTGGGAGGTTGATAAGACGCAGATTCCATCTTCTGCTGTATCTTTCCTCTTCTTCAGTTTTTTCTTTCAGCTCAACCATTTTTTTATCCAGCGTTGTCACTTTGTCCTCCGTTTCTTTAGCTTGAAAGGTAAGCCCTTTCATCACTTCTTTTACTTCTTTAATATCATCAGTGTTTTGTTTCATTTGCCGCTCAAAAATGGAAAAACTTTGCTTTAACTCACATATGGCCTGAAGTATGTCGGAGTTGGAAACCGCAACCTTCTCCTTGTTGTTTCCGCACAGTTTCTTCGGGTTTGGACTTTTGCTGGGAGACTCGGGAAGAGGAGAGCACAAGCCGTAGAAGCTCTCTTCTGGCTCCATGTTCACTATCAGACTTCCTTTAGTGACCTTTTTTGCGTCTCTCTTTGTCATTTCAGCTCACTGGTGCCGTGCGCTGTTGATGTTAGCTTCGTAGGCTAGCTTGCCACTTAACTGACGCACATGTAAAAGAGATTGGTAAAAGTTCGTTGGAGTCTTCAACTTGTCATCAAAACTCTTCTATCCTTTTTTTTGGTTGGTGTCTAGCCGTTTAACAAGGTGTTCAAGACATTGGCCTCGTTAGGTTACCATTAGATACTCATAAATGCTACAGAGCTTAGCACAACACGTCTGCTATAGTCGCCATCTTGCGCGACCCCTCAGAACTACAGAAGTTAACAAAACGGTTATACAAGGAAATGCGTCATAGCCTTTGCAATACTATATATGAGATATACAAGTTTTGTACATTAGCATATGTAGCTTGTGCTTAAGTCATTCTTGTCTCCCTCATATTCTCTCATATTCCCCACAGAACAAGTGGGGGCTAGATTGACCGTGTTTTTCGAAGTGGAGGCTGGTTTGACTGCAGTCATATTCTTATCTTCACTTACACACTATGAAACACTCTTTAACTTCTGCTTTGAAAAGTTTCATTGTTTGTAACTTCTGCTTTGAAAAGCTTCACTGACTCTCTTGACCCGCAGCGGGCAATTATTCTTCATGGGGGAACCACATGACAAATTGATCAGGCTGCTGTGGGCCAGACATAATGTCCTGTGACAGCGTGTGGGCAGCGTGTGGGCAGCTCCAAAAATAGAAAATCATGTGGCGGAGCAACTTTACAAACGGCACCCCATATTTTGAAAGTCACTTTTTAGCACATTTAACACAATATTTGTTAACTTTGAAAATTTATTAAATAATTAAATCTAATTCTAAATATTAAATCTAAATCTAAAACTTAAATCTAAATCTAAAACTTAAATCTAAGTTAAATCTAAATGTTACGCCTAAATGTTAAATCTAAATCTAAATGTTAAATATGAATGTTTAATCTAAATATTAAATCTAAATCTAAAAGTTAAATCTAAAAGTTAAATCTAAATGTTACACCTAAATGTTAAATCTAAATCTAAATGTTATGCCTAAATGTTAAATCTAAATCTAAATCTAAATGTTAAATGTAAATTTTTAATTTAAATGTTAAATCTAAATCTAAATGTTAAAACTAAATCTAAAAGTTAAATCTGAATGTTCCGCCTAAATGTTAAATCTAAATCTAAATCTAAATGTTTAATCTAAATGTTAAATCTAAATCTAAAAGTTAAATCTAAATCTAAAAGTTAAATCTGAATGTTCCGCCTAAATGTTAAATCTAAATGTTTAATCTAAATGTTAAATCTAAATCTAAATGTTAAATCTAAATCTAAAAGTTAAATCTAAATCTAAAAGTTAAATCTAAATCTAAATGTTCCGCCTAAATGTTAAATCTAAATCTAAATCTGGGTTCTGGGTGAAACTAAATATTTAACTAATATGCAAATTCAAGATTCCGGCAACCGGAAGTACCAAAATAAAAGCTTGAGGAGGTCAAAGTCTGTNGCCTAAATGTTAAATCTAAATCTAAATCTGGGTTCTGGGTGAAACTAAATATTTAACTAATATGCAAATTCAAGATTCCGGCAACCGGAAGTACCAAAATAAAAGCTTGAGGAGGTCAAAGTCTGTTTATAGTGTCAAATAACGAATAAACAATGATCTTTTCTGGAGAAATTGACTCTTGGACATAGATTACAGTGATAATAACTACCCAAAATAACAAACCCGTTTGGAGAAACTATATTTTACGAGTACCTTGAGTTTTTAGTGTCACTTTTTTGCGGGACTTATAATCTGTAGCCACTACAGTCAGTCACAAGGGGGTGCACTTTGACCGTTCTACCCTCACCTGCCTCCACCCAGTGCAGTCTGCTTTTGCAGAATGCAGAACACGCAATATTTCTTATCCGATTACTCGATTAATCGGCAGAATAATCGATAGATTATGCATTAATTTTACTGGTCCAGCCCACTTGAGATCAAATTGGGTTGTATGTGGCCCCTGAACCAAAATGAGTTTGACACTCCTGATGTAGACGTTGATACAACTACTACACTACTTCAGTATATATCACTCTAAATCATAACACAAGTTAGACATTATGATGTTCCGGAACTTTGCTTTAGGAAATTTTCTCTAACTGGACCTCTTTGAATTTTAGTTGAATACCCCTGTCCTATAATAATGGCCAAATATCTAATAATGGGACGGTCAGAAGTAGGGATGTAATGATACCTTCAACTCAAAATTCAATACAATTCAACTGGCTTGAGGAGACAATTTTCTCACAGTTTTTTTTAACAGAATGAGCTTGCTGACAAATTATGACTGAAAAATAGTCCTGTACTTATTTCTCAGACAAACACAACATTTCTGAGGTAGGGTATAGCTGCAAAACACAAACTATACAATGAATGTATATTTTAAAAAATATATATTTAAATATATAAAACTACAACATATATTTTCTTTTACCTCTGACAAATTAAAGACAATCCCTTTCAATTTATTTTTTTTATCTCTGAGGTAGGGTAAACTGTGTAAAACAACCCATATGTCCTCTTCTTTAAAGTACAACTGAAATCATATTTTATCTTAAATGACAAAAAATAAATAAAAATTGGATTTTTAAAACAAATCCCAGATCAAAATAACTAAATGAATACTACAAATGAAAGAAATCTCTTCAAATAAACAAACTAAGGCTTGCATGTGTCCCTAGTTTGCAAATCTGCTTGTCAGTGTGGATTGTCCTTTTAACAGTTTCTTTGCTCAACCAGTGTTGACTTGAGCTTCTCACTATGGTGCCAGGTGACATGCTGCATCATATTGGTGGTGTTAATTGTGTAGGTCATCACCCTCTTGCAATATTTGCACGCAGCCTGAATCTTGTCTGTGATCTTCTAGCCCTCTTCATTTTTGAACACAGGGGCCCTATCTTACGCTGATCTAAAGCACAAATTGAAAGGATTAATTTATTCAAGGTGTGTCCAAATCCACCTTTGCCATCTTGTGCCAGGGGTGCAGGGATATTCTACTCTGTCCCGCCCCTTGTGCCACCAGTGCACAGCAGGATACACCTATGAGGTGCGCCCAAGTTCCCTCATCAAGTGCCCCTGTTTGAGTTAAAGCCGAACATGCAATGAACCAATCAGAAAGTCGGTGCTCATCATCTTTAAGAAGCAGGTGGGCTTTTAAGCAGGTGGCAGCATGACGGCAGATTTTCAAAGTGAGGAGACAGTTCTCTTGATTTGAGAAGTGAAAGCGTGAGAGCGTGCAACATATGGAGACGGTAGGACGTCTCCAAAGCAGCTTCATGTGGAAAGAGTTTATTTTACATGAATACCTGCAAAAATGTACATAATAAATGCACTGCAAATGTCAAGGAGATATGTAACTGGTTATGTTTTACACTGGAGCACCTTGAAAATGTGTTGTATCTTATAATTCATTATCATCATCATCATTACTGTGTCTGAGTAGTTGAGGAGAGGAGTGAGGAGCAGGGGAGAGAGATGGTGTAGTGGACAGGAGAGGTGAACTGATCCATCCTGAAACCTTTCAGCTCCTGGGCTGCATTTTGCCCAGGTCTGCTCTTGACCAATCCCAAGCTGTGTTACTAGTAGGTGAGCTGTGCAGCTGAGCCAATGAGGTTCACACTATGGCAAATACCTGATCCTCAGGCATAACTGGCAGTGATTAAGGATGTTTCTTGTGACTAATGTCTCTGTCGATTAAACTCAAATTTTAATTTAGACTATAATAATAATAACAAAAAAAGAAAACATGACATAACATAACATAACATATTAGTAGTATTAATGATATTAATCAACATTTTGATTACAGTCCACCCCACATTTATGCACTTTAGTGGAACAAAAATACTCCAGGAGACAGAGGTAAAGCTGACGAAATGCTGTACATTTGCTCCTGTCTGCGTATATGCTCATATCTCAAGTATATTATATATAAAAACCTCTTCCTAGTATTTTCAGCAATTTTATAATCAAATTAGCAAAGTAATAAACATTGTGACTCATGCAAGAACATTTTCATGTTTTCATTTCTCATGTATTCATGTGCCACATCAGATGCAGCAAACACTTGTAACTTTAGATAACTTAATGATCCACCTGCTTATTTGAGTGCATGTTCATGAGTCTTGTAAATTATCATAGTAACACCACAATAATAACACATAAGGCTTTGCTATGTGTTCATTCATGAAAATGGCATCAGAGATCCATAAGGGCACATCTGTCCTTGAACAGCACCAGCAGGGGAACTAAGGAACCTGCTAAAGAGTCGTACTATCACTGAAAAACTGGCTCCATGTGAAAATGGCTTAAAAGCAAGGTGATCAATGACTGCAACAGAAGGAGGGGGTCAAGAGAAAGTCTCCATCACAGAGATATTACTTTGCAGGTGCTGCCTCCCCGACTCAGCCCGCTGACCCGTGGATCCAGC